>UYYF01004339.1:13622-116889 GCA_900618365.1 Thelazia callipaeda | reverse complement strand
AGTGGAATAAGAATTTCCGATGTAAATGAAACAAACAAATAGCTGTAATTTGCTAACGATTTTTCATTCGAGATTATGCTAGAATGCTGTTTTTCTAATGGAAAAAAATTGGTCTGCTTTGCTTTTAGCCTCATTTTTACGACTTTTTTCTTAACGCTCAATATTAAGGTTTTTATAGTTGTTACCTTTTTTATTTTATTTACTTGGATTCCGTTACGTACACGATTTTATCTTATTCAGCACGTTTCGCTCTGTACGCCCATTTCTTAGACAGTTATGCGCATATACGTATGAATTGTTGATTTGTTGTATTCATTTCTTTGAAAGTGCCATCTGAAAATTATACGAACATATCACTCACCCAGCAAACGTAACAAAATCTATCCCCCAAACTCCTTTCCTTCAAGAAGAACTGACATCCACTACGTATACCATCCATGTGACGTCGAAAAAATTGTTTGAGGTAAAATATTTTCAAGTGATTAATAATGAACAAAGCAAATACCATCTTATACAATGCTTATACGAAAGGAAGAATTTCCTGTAGCATAAAAATATGTTGACAAGAAAAAGTCTTACTGAAATCATTCAGCACACGTAAATGAAGTGAAGTGCATTGATATCAATTGATATTTGTTTGCAAGCAAAAACCATCCAAACTAAATTATTATTCAAAAATGTTTTATTGTTTTCTATTCGATCTGTTTGTGATGGCATCTTTATGATGCTGTCCATTTAACGTAATGTTTTGGAAAAAGTGAACAAAAGGCTGGAACCATATATAAATAGGTGGAGAAACTTTGTTCTCAAATAAATTTATATCTGATCAAATTTTGATTTCATTCAGTTTCTACGGAGTAATAAGGCTATTGGTATAGCTAAGCTCTCTGAGAAAGTATTATTATAAATTTATCAAGTTTACAGGTTAGAAAGAATGCTGATCCATTACATGCTATTGTTTGCTCTGTTCGCTCAATCATTTGGACTATTCGATTTTCTTTTCTCATGGGTTGGTAAAAAGCAGTGTGTGGGGGCAAAGGGAAGAATCATGTGTAATGGAAGGTCATCTTACCGAGTAATAGTTAATCTTGTGGATGGAGATAGCAGTTTGTTTTAATACTTTTAAACACATTTTGAAATTGAATTTAATTTTTGATAATACTTTGCAGTTATAAATATCACTTTCGCTATTCTTAGATGGGAACTACACAAAATTTATTCCATGACTTTGAGAAATGCTGTTCATCAGAATTTTTTTTTGGTATGAATTTTGGAGAGCATAAACTTATATAATTTTGTACCTGTAGTGGATTTCGACGATGTAATGGATAAAACTCGGACCGACAGAGATGGTTATTACCAACTATATGGCTGTGTTAATGAGGTAACAACAATTACACCAAAAGTCAACATCATCCATGGTTGTAACGCTGAGTCGAACGTAATTATTATTCTGTTTGCTGAATTATTTTTAACTGCTTAAGCATTAATAATAATAATAACAATAATAATAATAATAATATAAATATAAATAATATAAATAATTATAAAATTGATAAGAATGTATTTTGGATCAAGAATTTTCATAGAAATTCCGGACAGTAATTTGTTAGCAGGTTATTCATAATTTTTGTGTAACACTCAGTTGCCATGTAGAGTAACTGCAACTTGATTTCCCCAAAAACAGTAGCATCTGCCAATAATAAAATAAGAAATCTAATATAAATTTTTAAACTTTCCAAGGATAAATATTATTTTGAAATAGTGAAAATTGTAGTTTAACTTTAAATTTGAAATGTTTCAGTGGTGTCCAATCAATCTGCAAAAATGGATACCTCTTAGCTACATCAATTCTAAGATCAAAAGCAAAACTTTTCATGATTTTGGTGTTTCTGAACTCTCCCACAGATCTCTGGATGAAGTTCCAGCTTGTTTTAGTTAAGTGCATTCTTACAAATGGAATATGTTTGTTTTATTATTATATAAAAAATCTCTGAAATAAAGTATCTTTGAAAAAGTGTTGTCAAAAACTTCTAAATAAAATTATTGCACTTTGACCCAAAATGAAACCATGAATTGGAGCGAAAGCTGTCAACGCATAATTGTATGGAAATTTTCGCTTCTATTGAGCACAGCAAATTTTTTAATTTAAACTATAAAATGAATTAATACTTTTACCACTAACAACAATTGTAACAGTAACAAGTGCAAAATAATTTGTACTGCACAGTAATATTGCATTAGATTTCAAACTTGTCCATCTAAAAAGTACTAATGTACAAACTCGAGGAATTATACACGACATCTTTAACATTTCGCTCGCATCAGCAAATAATCAACTATACATTGATTCATTTTTTGATCAAAAGTACTAAATGTTTGCAACAAATGAAGATAGATCTCATTAGATTTGCTAACTTGCTATATTTTACAAATAGCAGTTATGTTTGCATACGGAACCGCTTTTCAAAGTAGTTCTTGTTGGTCTTCAGGAGTTATATTTATTGCTGTTATCAGAAAGATAATATTTATCAATTACCAGCTAGAGTTATTACAAAGCAGAATTTTGTGATTCCCGAGAAATAGTGAAAGTAAAGTTTTACTTACATCCTTTGAAGCATAATTTCAAAACACTATGGCAAGTTCTACTTTAACTTTGTACATAATCTCAGCTTTTGTCTGCTGTAAGTATTCATTCAATATGATCAACAACATTTGTAGCGTCTAATATAATTATTCCATTTTCGTTTTCGTGATTTTGCTTATCGAACTAAGCACAATCGTCAGAGCACAGCAAAGAACGACAAAAATGGTAATAATTAAAATAAATCGTAACGAAGCTTTGTTTCCAGTAGGTATTTTGAACTTTACACTGCTATGCTCCAAAAACGGTATCATTAACCACTGACAAAATGATTCCGTCGAGCAGTCACAGGGTGCCTGCAAAAATTCATAATTTATTGAAAATTAAAATTTTTTGTTCAAAAATTTGCAAGGAATAAACTTTTTAAATAAGTGACTTGTAACATTTACATATTACATAGGATTTTAGCGACATAATTCTTTAAATGCCTTGAAAAGCCATTTCATATTTAAATCACCTATCATTTCTACAAGTAAAATGTTGGAATTTATTGCAAGCGATATTAATAGTAATATACCTTAAACAAGTATTTTCTGCAAGGAACTGTAAGGAAAGTTGAATTCTCCATGCATCTTAAAAGCAGCTGCGGAGCAAGTATGCTAACTTCAGCCTCTAAAATTAAATTCCGTAAGTACCACATACTGACTAAAACTTCTATACTTTATAATCTAATATTTGCAATTTAGAGCTTTGTAATCTGGAGGACTGAAGGTAATATGTGAATGTTTGAAACTTTGAAATTTCTCACAAAATTCTGTTTGAAAATTGTAAAAAGTATAAGCTTAATAAAAAAACTTATATCGGCAATATCGAAACCTTGTCCTGTAGCAGCATGATAACGCAAATGTAGAGGTATTTCGAAGGAATCGTTGAAAACAAAATTTTTTCTTAATCTTCGTTTCGGACATACATATAAAGGAGCATCTCTCGATTTCTCCATTGGCATTTCCACATCGAATACAGTTTCCACATATGTATGAGTATGCAGTTCCTTCCAACTACAAATAACTTTGATCACATCTTACTTCATTTCAGTCTTCAGAAAAAGTGCAAGCATAATGTATTTTGGATACATTAATGATGTAATAAGACTTATTTTCTCTGAAAAAAATTTACAATCACTGAGTACTTCCTAAAGTAATGTCTCAGTCGTGAATATAACTAATTTCAACTTTTTCAATCATTTCGATATGTTGAATTATAGCGGTTAAAGAAACTAGAAAAACTAATTGAAAAAATCTCGTAAATATTATCCATAAACAGAAATAGAAAAGATTCAGAATTTGTCACTATGCTTTACTTTCTGAAACCTTCTCAAGTTAATAGTAAAATATGTTTGGAATTCACTCAGTCCTTCAAATTCTTTGATAAATTTCTAAGAACTAATAATAGTACCTGTCGACATCCACAAACGCGCCTGCTGGAATAGTGAATTTATAACCCAAAAAACAGTCCAAAAACCGATTTTTACTGCCAACTTCAATATTAATTTGAAGTCTCCGATGTAAACCACCACGAAGACCCTAAAAACTGATCGTTGCTTTTAAAGAATGGCTTGTAATTACTGAATAGAAATGTATATCCTTCACAGCTACAAAAGAGATTGTGACCTTATAACATAAAAATACATATTTGACACAAATTTTGAAATAAGTCCAATTTCGCCAGCATGTATTCTAAAAAAAAAGGATAACCTTCAAACTGGCTTTGCGTATCGTCACAGCATTGACCCATTCACAGCACTGAGATGAAAATGATTTAAGAATAAGAAATGTAAGAAAAAGCCAAAGTTCCATTTATTTTCTAAGAATACTCCACAAAATTAGCCAACCACATCGCACTTCAAATCATAAAGACATCTGAAATTGCTTCTAATCACTTTTAGTAACAAAAGCCACTAAAATACTTCAAAAGATCGATGTTTTTGGCCTCAACGAAGTAGTACATCGTTAACACTGAAACAAATTTTATTTAGTCCAAACTATCGAATGAAAACAAATCGCAAAGTTCATATCCAATTTCTAGTACAAATAAGATTCAAAGACAAATGAACAGGATATGCTGGAAAATAATAAATAGGCAAGAATTTACAAAAAAAGCTGATAATGAAACTGCCATCTGAAATGCTAGCGAGAGTAGTTTGAATAGCTCATCATAAGCCTTGTGGCAATTTTACTGTCTCATTACTCATACTTCATTTTCGCTTCATTACAATAAATCACGAAAATACTTAGCACAGCACTTAAAATTATGCAAATAAAGCAGTATAACAATGAGTCAGATATACATGTAACTAATCTCCAACATTAATTCATCTTTAAGACACATAAACTGCATTATTTACTGAGAGAAACACAAACATCGCTACGAGAATTGGATTCGTCTTGACTTTGGCGGCGCGGAGGCCTTACAGCTGATTTCGACGTCTCGAACTGAAATAAAATTACTGTAATTACAGATAATAAAAGAACACCGTTTTTTCATATCTGGAAAAAACAATTTGTCGAATTAAGTGTAATTTTTGCAAAGACGGATGCATCAAGAAAATATCTAAAAAATCCATAATTTTAACATTAACTTGAAAATGCGTGTTCAACTGTTCAGCAATACTGAGCACTTCAGTAACATCAGGACGTTTACTGGGATTTGAACAAACACATCGCGATATTAAATCACGAAGCTGAAAATGAAATTCAGATATAATCGAAAGATAGCTCGAATTATAAGGAGAGATCTAGCTGATAATATTACTGTTACGTATATATAAGAGTACAAAATTAACTGTCCCTTAACAAGATAAAAATTATCAGAATCAGGAACCTGCTTGGAGTAGATATCAGCTGGTAAAGGTGGGTATTCGCAATTTTCAATTTTTTTGCACAGTGAATATAAATTCAATTTATCTCCATAAAAAGGAGACTGTAAAGCAGCCATCTGAAACAGGAATGAAATAGTATAAAAACACAAACTTAAGAAAAACCTATGATATTTATCGAATTATTGAAAAATCAACACCAAACAGAAAAATCAGATCTTGGTAGTAAATTTACTTAATAATCAAAACAAACTGAAAACTCATCTACATATTACTATATATCATCATACTACAAATTACACCATATTACATACTGTCATATTGTATTTAAATATAATATATCGCCCTGTAAAAATTATTTACTCCTTATCTATTTTTTATTTAGTTAATTAATCATTTAACTACTTAGTTTCATAAAGACTGAAACAAAAAGTACTTCATACAATAAACACCCGATGCTCCAGAGATCTGACTTAAAATTATATCCACTTTCTTGAATCCTTTCAGGACTCATATAATATGGTGTACCGACAAGAGAATGTGCTGCAGTGGTTCTTGAACTGAAAAATCTTCCTAATCCAAGATCTCCGAGTTTCACAAAACCATTCGCGGTAATGAAAACATTAGCTGGCTTAATATCTGAAAACTGATTTCAATTTGTGGGTTACTTTTTAGCCCTACCGCGGATTGAAACGAATTTAATTTGAAAAATACCAGATTAAAGCTAATTATTATTTCACAAAAAACCCATTATTTAAAAATAGAAATAAAATATGCCTCGATGCATAATTCGCCTCGAATGCATGTGTTTTAATGCACGCACTAACTGCACGAAGTATTTCCAAATTGCATGCTCCGGAATAAGACGTTTACTTCTTTTAAAATGCTGAAAAAAATCTATTGAATTTAAATATTTTTAAAACTGTGAGTACTTCAGTTTGAACAGCAAACGATTCAACATCATATAAGAAAAATGAAACTGAAAGAAAGAAATTTGAATACAGTTAATTACACTCTTCTATGTAGCCTAACAAAGAAAAGTCTATTAAAAATTATAAAATGCATGATATATATAAATGACATGACGTATTGGCGAAAACTTTCAAGAAAAATAAAAATAAAAAATAACCCGTATCATACGACTCAGATCTCCTGCATCTGCTAACTCGAGAACAATATTCAGTTGATTATTTTCAATAAATGATGAATAACATCGAATAATGTTCGGATGATCCAATTGCTTCAAAAGATCAATTTCTTTAATACAATCTTGTCGAGCTTTTGCATCCACCATGTCATAAACCTTGAAAACAGTCATAAAAAATTGCTCAGGAATTAATGTATATAACAAGAATGAACAAAATTTTTTTAACACCATTATAACGGAACAATTCAAATTATGTGATATCTAGCACGATCACAAATCCTTATTCATTCATAAATCCTTATTCCATATTTATTCACAAATCCTTATTCACTTATGCTTCACAATTTCTTTTTCAACTCGAATATTCAGGTTTTCAGAAAGAGTTTTTCTTCCAGAGTCTCCCGCCATTTAATTCCGAAAATTTGAAACATCTTTCTAATATTTTCCTAACAGAGTATTGAAAATATAAATACATACAGTTTTCGACAAAAGATATCATGAAATATACAAATAAATAAAAACTTCAAAAGCCAATATCCAACTGGAAAAATAGGTAATTAAAGAATCTAGTAGTACACAATCATATTTACTTCAAAATGTGATAAGCAGCAAATAAAACCTGGATTTTCTTTAGTGCTACATAGCTACCATCTTCTTTACATCGAGCTTTGTACACTTCAGAAAATTGTCCTTTCCCAATTTTCTTTTCAATTTCAAACGTATCCAATTTTCCATATCGTCCTGATGTACTACTCATTGATCCTTCAACTTTCCTACAAAAAAATTTAAACCCATAACTTCATCCTGAAAGAATTCATAAATGAATTTCAAAGTAATAATACGTAAGAAATATTGAAGGTTATTGCAACATCTGTATACAACTTTCCTGCTCAAAAAGTTGATTTCTAATACTACGATTAATTTCGTGGTACAAAGATTGTTAATGCATTAAAACAATAATATACAAAATTAGAACAGGGAGAAAACTATTAACAATTAGCAGCCATTACTAATTGTTAATAGTCTAGAAAAAGAATTAGAAACAGATAGAAATAATGGTAAAACCAACTAATTGAAATGAAATTTCTCTATTATCTCAAATCGAAATCTATTTCGAACTTTGATATCTCTCTAAATTGCAGCATAATTTACAATCAAATATTGTGACTCCTTAACTTAAATTTAAGAATACACGTTTTAGTGAATCACCAATCAGTGATACTTCGCTTTAGAACCACAGTCATAACTCCCCTCGTTAAGTTAAAGGTTAAGATGTGAATAAAAAAATTGCTTCTCTAGTACTATCAAAATGATACAATAAACGCATACACAAAAATTTCATACTGATGTATGCCATCTTTGTCACCATCCAAATTTGAAGCAATTCATACGACAACCCCATTTCTTTTTGACATAACATGATTGTCCTACCATATGATCAAAGAAATGAGACTACCATTTATTTTCTCATATATATTTTCAAGTAGTATCATACTCGGTTGCAATTTACTGTAACAATCATTCATAATAACGAAATAATCATCACAAATTAACTATTAGAGATAATAATAAATATTATTATTACTATTATGAATTATTATTTTTATACTGCATTCAGCGCAACAAAACACATGATGACAGCACTGCAAGCCTTCAAATTTACCCCAATAATGTCCTAAAACCAAAAAAAAGTCTTCCTTTTACATAGAATTTCACCTCACAATTACTGTCCAAGTTTTACAAAATGCTAAATAACACAATTACTGTCCAAGTTTTACAAAATGCTAAATAACATAAATTTGTGAACAAAATGACACATTTTCTTCACACTTTCCCAAAAATCAGCAACTTCATCATTTCTGAAAATTTAAATTTAACACATATAACCTAATCTCAAAATTTTATAAAACCAATTATTTCAAAAAAACCCCACAACTTGTAGCAATTACTACAGTTACATACCATGAATTGTTTGTATGAAACAGCCCACAAAACTGGACTACAAACTACAAAGCAGTCCTGAGGGAAAAAACATTCTCCTCTGGAAATCAACCAAACTTTCACTTTACTAGTATTCAAAAAAACTATCCCAGTATCCTTTTCTATTATTCTCAATATTGTGATTCACCAGTAATTAAATCTCACGATAATTACCATGGCAGGAAAAAAATATTTTATAACTTCAAAATGAAAAATCAAACAATTTTAGCACGGTTTCCTTCATATATATATAATGGTGCTAGTAACCAGTGCATGTTAATTATACATCTCAGCGATATCATAACGATTTCACACTACAATGAAAGGAAATTGCATTTTTGTTCCTTACAAAACAATATTTGATTGAACAAAAATATAACTGAATAGATTAATCATCTTTTAATGGTTCCAATCAAATACTTATGTCTGGAATTTAAATATTCTATTTCACTCGCCATTCTGATGCAATTACTCTAAGAACTGCTAATAAAGTACTGGTGTCATTAATAACTATTAGTAGCTCATGTTTTGCAATATGTAAATTTTACACTAAAATAAAAATACAATTATGGCACTATAAGCAAAGTACCTTTCTTTTAATAATGGAGTAGCATAAACCAAAGTCACTCAAGATTTACATGATAAAAACATTCAAGTCTACATAAATTAATGGACTAATTGTAAAAGTAAAGTGAAATTATTTCTTTATCCCGAAATGAATTTATCAGCGAAACCTCGTTTATCCAGTCCACCTTTATGCATCATATCATGTAACATTTTCATGGCTAACTTGATACACATTAAGTTTAAACGACTTTCAAGAGAATCAAAACTTCTTTTGGCCATTTTTACATTACCATAACGGATAGCCAGCACAAATTCGTAAAAGTAGAAATACAAATCTTTGGATAATGAAGAATCTTTTGGAGGCAATTTTTTCCATGGCACATTCCATTCTGGTGATGTTTTCTTATCAGGTATCAGCGATGACTTATCATAAAGAGAGAGTAATAAACGATGCCGTCCTGATATATCGTCATTCTGCAAAGTCTTATCAAAACAGAAATACAAAACTCAAGTATCAGCTTCGTTTAAAATTTTGATCCGTGAATGCATTATAATTAAAGCTATTTTCAATGTTTAAAGAATCATAATTAATTCTAAAGGTGGAATAAATTGATTATAACTACGCAGTTAGAGATCATACAAAAGTGACTTTTTGAAAATTGAAGTAAATGAGTACATATTACAATATAAAATACTTTTAATTGCTAGTAGATAATTTCTTACTTTCTTAAACAGAAGAAGAAGTACAGTTGCGATTTCACAATCTTTTAAAAGTTCATCGCCATAGCCGAATCTAGATTTAAAATAAGAATTGTTGAAAATATGCAAGATTTTTAGTATTGATACAGCATTTTAAATAGTTTTGACAAAGAAAAAATTTTTTTCTTCGGATATTCAGCTTGACATATAGAATGATTTAGCTGTTTTTCGAGTTATAAACAAAAATTTTACTTCGGGTTATTTGTATTTTTCATATGAAGTGTCCACAGGTCATCTACAGTTGAAAGGGCGTCTGAGTACAACTCCAACTCAGCCTGACATGCAGCTAGCTTTTGTAAAGCTGCTAACCTACTATGAAATTCGACTTTCAAAAGTTCAGCTCCTTAAATAATCGAAGTTTCAAGAATAAATACAATTAAACAATAAAGAATTTAAATATAGTTTTGCGGTTACTCTATGTTCTGTATCAACTCTCTTATTTCATCTCATTTTTCAATAAAGTAATCTTTTAAATATAAATCTAAACAACAATATTATATGAAAACTTCAAGACCTCGTAACAAATATGGCAAAGCTAGCTGATGCTCGTCAATACTACACAGTGTAGAGCCCAACTCAGTGCAGTGCAAACCAGCAAGCCAAAATCCATCATGATCAAAAATGAGATTGATAGCTCGATTATAACAATCTTGCATAAAGTTCGAATAATCAGAACAAGCTGAAGTTCATGAAGTCAAGATCATTTATTTCTATCATTCTTCATCTCTTTCACTGGAATGAAATGTTACTAATTCCATCTTCAACTACTTTTCACGTTATGTAAATGCGAAACAATCAAAATGTCAACTTCAAATAAATTACCACTAAGAATTTTAGTTTCTGCGTACTAGACGAGCTCAACATAAGTTCAATCCATTCTTACTGACTGCATTTACCGTTTCTACATCCATAAAAGTGAAAACTAACAAACCAAATATGTTCATTTCATAATTCCTCAACTCCGCTTTCTTGAAACACCTAGCAGCTTTTAGATAATTACCATACTGTGAACTCCAATCGCCTTGCTTTTCATGAATTTTCGCTATCTGAATATAGCACATACCTGCATACTGTTCACACTCTTCATCTCTGAAACTTTGCAGAAAACTCATCAAATAATACATAGTACATACTTTTTATATAAAAATAAAATTATAAAAAACAGGTACTGAAGTCAGTTGATGTCATATTCGCTACACCAATCTTAAAAACTCCTTCTTCATATTCGGTATTTTTTCCCGTTTTACTTCTATTAAACTGAACGAAATACTACTACAAAATCCATTTGATTCACAGTCATCTCAATCAGCCTTGCACAAATGGAAAGACATACTGAAAGCGTAACGCCACATCCGTCAAGCCCGCTAGGATCTGAAAGTAATTCGGTTTCTTGAGGAACGTTTTTTTCAGACAATCAAGCGCAGATTTATAATCCAGCCATAGGTCTCTGTAAGTCCCACTCATAATCCTACAAAGTAGGAAATAAGCGAATGTCTTGAACAATATTTCAATTATAGGATACATAAATAAATGGTTCTTTCTACTTTCAAAACAGTCCTAGAAACTTGATAAGATCTTGTGTAACCACTAATTTAATATTTATTAACTATCAAGAAAAAGAAAACAACGAACTACTGACTGAAAAACACACATATCAACTAAATACAAGGAACTTTCATCCAATTACAAATAAATTAGCGGGACAGCTCATACATACACTGATTCAAACGTTGAATGAGCTATATGCAAGCACCTCGCAAAACGAAACTACAGAATAGTAGACGTAGAATCCAAAGTGTATTCGGAAATGTTCATTTACGATGCCCGAATTCAAAAAAAAGGTCGAAAAATTAACGAAATAATATCAAATGTACGAAAATGAAATCCAGCCTCTAAACATTATAAAAAATCACAACACTGAAGTCGATATTTTATCAGCATACTAACATAAATATCACGAAAGGATACGTCAAAGTTACAAGTATACTGTATTTCAGTGATAACTAAGAAAATTAATGCCTAACAGAGAAATGATCAATTAACTCTCTATCAATATCTGTAACTAAAGATGAAGTATCCAATCGCAATGCATCGCATCTTAAAATATAATCATCCAAGACTTTTTCGGCACGATCTTCTGCCCTGGAAATAATATAAACTTTCAGAAAATAAATTCTGACACAAACTTTATCTAATAAAATACAAAAACTTGCCAAGGTTTTTCAAGTTCTCAAATTCTTGAATATTCTTAAACCGGAAAAATGAAACTAGCTGAAAGAGCTTCCGATCTTGACAAGAACTTGATTTTAGAATAAATATTGAGCTAATTAGTAACTAGTAATAAGACCGATATAAAACGATATAGAGGAAATCATACTTCTGTACAGCACAGCTTAGGAAGTTGAAGTCATGCAAAATTAAAAATTCTTTTAAATCATGTGTTAATTTGAACAATTCGTCTGCAGCTCGCACCTGAAACATATCACAAATTCTGACGATTAATAAATAATCATCGACAGCATATTGTTACTGAAATATGGAATCTGGAATTACAAACTCAACACTTTTGATCCTCCTAGCATACAAAATATGGAACAAAAGTTAAAAAGAATAAAAAATAGAAATATTTAACATAAATATGAGCAATAAAAACTGATTCTTAATTGAGAAAATTTAGGAAACAAATAATTCAAGAAAAAACTACGCAAATCTTATATACCATAAGAGCAGCTCGTACAGCAGTTTCATTTTTCATCGTATAAAAATCACTCATACGACCAGATGGATTTTTGTGAGCTGCATCATCAACATTGA
Source organism: Thelazia callipaeda (assembly GCA_900618365.1). Lineage (NCBI taxonomy): Eukaryota > Metazoa > Nematoda > Chromadorea > Rhabditida > Thelaziidae > Thelazia > Thelazia callipaeda. The sequence goes on along the minus strand of UYYF01004339.1, from coordinate 104,163 downwards.
TCTATAAATCAAAACTACATCAATATCCAGAGCTTTTATGAACCGAAGAAAGTACATTTGGTGCACTTCAGTAAACGGATATCTACAACTTTCACCAGACCAAGTATAATGTACAGAGTCTAATAATTATGAGCACATTACGTAGGCAATCCTTAAAGGACTCGAAGTATACTTTTGTATGTTATTATTTCGTTAGTTCTTATTTAAATCTGTATGCGACGTGTGAAACAGATGCAGATTTTTACTCCAATTAGTTGAATAACATAAAAGGATCCTCGTCATAACTCCGTAACATTTTTATTTGTTAAATTTGCCAAGTTTCACATACTAATTAATAGTGAAAGTAACGAAAATTAAAATATCATTTCAAAATATACTTTCAATATAATGGCTAGCTGGTTTTCTTATTGAAATAAATGATGATTTATACTATGTAAATAATAGTTACTAATAAATGAATTCAACAATAATATTCACTAGAAAACTAACCTTTGCGACTGATATAATGTTTACAAAGTTATCATTTAACGATCTAATATTGTCCTTCAATCTCCGTTTATACTGCTGCACAATAAGTGCCTTTGTTGCCACATTTTTACCGCTTTTTCTTACTGTTGCTGCTGATGTTTGTGCCATTATTAACCAGCATAAATACATGCACAAAGTAAGAAGATAATAATACGAAAAAATGTGGCTAAGATCTTACGGAATATTGCGACGAAAAATACTAGTAATGATAACTCCGTCCTATATTACACTTTTGAAGTATTCAAAAAGTGAATACAATTATAGCTATGCTATATTCTGACGTTTTCTACGTACCTTTTTCAGATTTCCGTACTTTCGAAAGTAGCCAACAAATAAGTGCTACAACTCCATATTAACTTTGAAAAGTTTAACCATCTTACGTAATACTTGCCCAACCCCATCTATGACAGAAATTCACGTGACTTGAGAATGCCAGGCACCCACTAACAATGCTACACTCTCTCTTCTTGAGATGTGACCAATTCGCACTCTTTCCCATAAGCGTTTGGCAGTCTGACCACTCATCACTTACCAAGCAATGATATATGAGATGATGCCAGGTTAGCGTGTTTGTGACGTTTTCTAATTATTTTAGTTATGAACAGTTTGAAATTTGGTTAGTCAGTAGTGCTTGTTCGGTGAAGCTATCATAAGTGAAATCATTTAGCCTGTTTTTGATGATGTCATCAGCGTGCATGCAATTATCATCATAAATATCGTTATTTAATCATTGTAATCTTTATTGTTCTTATAATTTTCTTTCTTCATCATAATGCCTTTATCTTTCATCGCAGTCGTAGCTGTTTTCAATAGAATCACGTCATTCGTTATAATCATGACTACGTTCATCGTAAACATAAATATGATAGATAAAGGAAGAAATACACGTTGTTTTCTAGTGCTTGATAATTTTTCACTAGCATATGTCTTTGTTCTACAATTTTTTGCAATTTAAACTTCAGTAAAATATTTTGTTGCAGAAGTGCATTCTGCATGAGTTGATGTAGACTAGAATTTGTTGTTTGATATGTTTGAAAAAAGGATTAAGTGAGGGCGAAGAAAACTAGTTAAACAAATTTTCATAATTAACTATTTTTTATATTTTTTGCACTCTGTACTAATTTTAATTTTTCAGGTTGATGCCGTTACGATAGTATTCCGTGCATTCGTGAATATAATTATCTTCAAAGTAGAATTTTCTTGTTGCCAGAAAAAGTTCATTTTTTTAGTTCTGATCGTTACAAAATGTTTCCAGACTGTGAGGTAAACTTTTCATTCTACTTTTTCAATAGCAAAGTAATTAACTTGGTAATATAACTCCATTTTGACAATGGTCGGTTTTTGATTTAAAGTTATGACTGTTAGTTTTTGTAATGAGAAAAACGCCTAAATATTCTGACTGGAGCTTTATACCTGCATTTATCATTCATGTAATTAGGTGTCATAATGCTGAAAAAAGAGCAGTATTATTTTTAGTTATCACTTCGTAACTACTTTGACACACGTCCAAACTAAAAATTAAGCCACTTCTGTGATGAATTTAATTAAAATTCTATTATTTTGCAAAGAAATTCCTTACTTACCATCCGATCATGAAAAGTAACATCGATGATTTGTTTAGCATGGACTTGGTTTGCATGTCAATTATGTCTTGAAAATTTTCATTTATCATTGCTTAAAAATCATGACTTGTTATTCATTTTTCGAAATGCATTTAATATATATGCCACAAACAAATATATTAAAATTATAGATTTCAGAATGCTTACGTTATTCATCTGAATTCATTTCATCAGCAAACCTATCTAAGCCATCAACTGCAGATGCTCCAAAAACATCAAGAGCAATTCTGAATCGGGTTATTTTCAAATTAGTATAACAGAAAATTATCATTAATATTTCACCCAGTTTTTCAGAAGTTACTATGTGTTTATGTGATGTTTTAAATACATAATTTAATTAAAAAGTGATTGCGAATAGTTTGTACCCAATCGATATTGAAATCAATTTATTGTCAATTGCATTTCAATTTGTAATTCGCTGTTTCTTACTTTCCATACTTAAATAAAATAATTTATTTTTTATTCAGGCAATATTTTTTGATATTTCGCTTTCGTATTTCAGACTGCATTACCCATGTTTATTTCGAATGCACATGAAATTTCGGAGGAAAAAGAAAAGCATTTACGAGAATTATATGATCGACTGGATGTAAATAAAGATGGTACTGTCGATATTAGAGATTTGACAAATGCACTTAAGTTGAAAGCGCCTCATATACCGACTGGTATTATACCTGTAAGTTAATGAAATTTTAATCTATTAACTTTTCTATAAATCGTTTATAAAATTTGAGCAAGGTTTGTGCTACATATTTTTCTCATATCATTTATTTTACTAATAAGTCTTTGAAAAAATTTCAATATCACTACAACAAAGATTTGTGGATTAAGTCTTTATTGTAGCAATATTGAAGTTTGTTAAAATTTTTATTGCTGTGTGAAACTTCTAGTATCAGTGCACTCAATTTGCTAAATGTTTATTGATTGCAGGGACTTCTTAATTTTTTCCCTTTCATAGGTTTTTGTAATATTGGAACGTTACGGCAGATAAACTACTATTAGTTTGAAATATTCAATGAAGGTTTCTAAATAATGTGCATGTGAAACTGAAATTAAGTTTCAGGAATTATTTGCACGAATCAATCATTTAAATGATAACAAAATAACTTTTTCTGATTTTGTCCATTATGCTCTTGAGCACGAGAAAAATTTAGAAGTCATATTTCGGGATTTAGATGAAAATAAAGATGGTTAATTTTTTGACTCATTTTCACAATTATTTTTCAACTTCAATGTAATTTTTTCCACTTTCGTCGTATATATAAATTTTTTTATTTGTTTAAACAAATTGATTTGTGTTTCAGGATATGTAGATATTCAAGAAATCCAAAAATATTGTGAAGATCTTGGCCTTTCAATTAGTGATGCTAAAGCACAAAGCATTGTTGAGCGGTAATTTGTCGTTTTTTTAGTAGCGTGCATCCAATTTGTAAAACGTTTATTGATTGGACGGATTTCTTGATTTTTTCCCTTTCTTAGGTTTTTTACCATGAATCTTAAATCACTATTAATTTGGAATATTTATTAACGGTTTTTAGTTAATATGCATTTTTTGGACTAAATTTTGAACACTTGTTTGTTATAGAATGGGGCAGACAGGGTCAGTTTCTGTTAACTTGTCGGAATTCAAAGATTTTATGCTGCTTTACCCTCGATCAAAGCCAGAAGAAATAGCGAAGTTTTGGAAACATAATTTGGTAATATTTTGTTGATGACTTTTAGATTTTCATTATCATATACATTCAGCAATTTTTTCTACTTACTGCATTTTGTGGTTTAGCAGTGATTTCAGCAATGTTTCAGGTGATAGATATTGGTGAAGATAGTCAAATTCCGGACGATTTTTCTCAACAAGAAATTGCTTCTGGATTTTGGTGGAAACATTTAGCAGCTGGGGGAGCAGCAGGATGTATGAGCCGAACATGTACGGCGCCATTGGATCGAGTGAAAATTTATCTTCAGGTAGATTTTTTTTAGTTCATGTAATTCCAAACACTAATATAATTCAGAATTGTTCTAAATTGAAATTCATCTGTCATGACTTCCTGACTGCATAGCTTTCCAGCTGTTCTTCACCAATATAAACAAATTATTTTAGACATTTAAGGGAAATAATGTCTTTATTTTAGGTAACTTTAGTTTTTCAGATTCTGGTTTATTTCAGGTTCACGCAAATAGAAATAATCGTTTGCATTTTTCGAAAGCAGCAAAAATTTTATATGAAGAAGGTGGAATAAAGTCATTTTGGAGAGGGAATGGCGTTAATGTAGCTAAAATTGCTCCTGAATCAGCTCTTAAATTTCTTTCATATGACCTCGTATGTTTTAACCTTATTTTACTTGTTTTTTTTGTTGATTTATCATATAAGCTTTTATGTCTTTATCACACGCTATTTTCAGATCAAACAAATGATCGTTAAGTGCAGGGGAAATGATCACGAGCTACAAATTTCTGAACGTCTTGCTGCTGGTTCTAGTGCTGGAGTTATTTCTCAAACAATCATTTATCCGATGGAAGTATGTGTTTTTCATTGTTTCATTTCATCATTTGCCATACAGTTTGTTAAAAATTCAAAGTCTGTAGAAATTTGAATTAGTGAATTTGGAGATTGTTGGAGTTATCAACTTTTAGGTTCTCAAAACTCGTTTGGCACTTCGACGAACTGGCCAATTAGATAGAGGGTTAATGCATTTTGCTATTTCACTGTACACAAATGAAGGCTTTCGTTGTTTTTATAAGGTATAGTTGACAATGGTTTTTTCTAAACTGACCTGATGAATTAATTTACTGAAAATGATTTTCAGGGAATTGTCCCTAATTTGTTTGGTATTATTCCGTATGCGGGTATTGATTTGGCAGTTTACGAAACATTGAAAAGTTATTATCTAAAAAATTATGGTGTTCATCCTGTTGGCAATGCTTTTGCACTTCCTCTGTGTGGAGCTTTCAGTTCAATTTGTGGCATGTTAGCTAGTTATCCATTCGCTTTGGTTAGAACGCGTCTTCAAGCATTGAGTAGGTTGTTTTCTATTATGTTCTTTCAAATTCATTCAATATTATTCCCCAACTGTATGGTTTTTGATAAGAAGTCTGTAGATAGTCAATAAACCAAAAATGCAATACCACATTAAAAAAATTTTTCATGGAGCAATTTTTTTCAGCAGTGTTCATGGTTTTTATTTTTTGTAAGAAATTCTTTTACAAAATTTAAAAAAGTTTTTATTTTTAGCTGTATCGGGTAATTTGGCTCAACCAGATACGTTAACTGGTCAAGTACAGTGTATTTGGAAGAATGATGGAGTGTCTGGCTTTTACCGAGGTCTTACTCCAAATTTGATAAAAGCCATACCAGCGGTAGCCATAAGTTATTTTGTTTATGAGCATGTGCGAAATTGGCTTGGTGCTCCGATGACATAGTTTTTTTTCACTGATTTCTTTTTTCAATCCAACAAGTGATAAAGTAAGAGTAGTTTGTGAGTTATTAAGAAACCCTCAGTCAAACGTTGTAGGCAATTTACGCTTAATTTACTTATTTTAATTTCATAAATTTAAAAAACTAAAGCTTACTTGTCAAGAAAAGATTAAATCAATAGTTTTTGATGACAAATTTATAAAAGAGGAAAAATTTGTAAGTATATAAACAAAAAGAGGAAATATCTGAAATAACAACAGTAAATAACCGTACTCCTGATAATTTTTAAGGAATCTTTAACGATTCTTTCGATAAACAGTTTTCATAATAGTTGAGTTGTAGCTAGGCTCGTTTCAATATGCTTCAAAGAATCATTTATTATTTTTGACACCATTATACTGGTTCATATACTTATGAAGTATATCGTTCTTATCAAAAAGTTGTCTTTTAATAATTTCTTATACCACTTAATGGGAGTAAAAGTACAGTCATGTTTATTTGCTGTATTGTTGTCACTTATCATACTTCATCATACATGTGTTTGAAATAAATGAAAGCTGCAAGCTACAACTTTCTGAATTAATATGAAATTGTATGCAATTAGTTGGCAAAATTATTGGAATCGTCATTTCTCATATCGTAGTAGTACGCATTTTTTCATTCTATAAATGTTTCTTGAGTTTTAAGGAATCCAAAAATTAATAGTTTTTTCTAGCGTGTTTATATTGACTAATCTTTGTTAAAAATTAATGGCTTAAATTTATGTGCTTTCGCGTATTTTTTGGTCAGAATTTTGTGAGTATTCGTTGTTATAATCGTCGATTGTTGAAAAAATTGTATTGTTTTAACCGGATAATGAAGATTCATTTTCATTGGGGAGCAGTTGGTGATAGCATTTGGTATGATTATGATTCCACTAGATGTCTACCTCAAATAATTTGCATTTCACGTTTACACATCTACTGGCTCATAGATTTGGTAATATTCATAGTATGAAGAGAAAGTGGGACATGTATGTTATAAAGAAAATGCTGTACGGATCTGTATAAATTGCAGTTTTGTCCTAATATATGGTTTCTATTTTTCTAGATCAGGAACATGCGAGATGGTATTTCTGCCTTTCCTGTTACACTAAGCGACGATGAAAAGCGCCTTAAAGAAAAAATGGAAAAGTTAAGATCGATTGTAAGTTTTCGTATTCTAGGGATTGTTAGAAATTTTCCTCATAAGTGTGGTCTTTCTCATTCAGTGAAATAGCTTTTATATTATGCCTTGTATATAAATTCATGTTTAGGTCCTGATAATTTCTTCTGTACGCTTCAGAAATATAAAAAGCATCATGTATTTCACTGCACTCTTTATGGAAATTAATGATTTTAAGCAGCTTAACTCTCATAAGGCCAGAAATAGCTTTATATGTGTTGCGGATAATATCGTCGAAATGTTTTTAATGGAATCAAAAGATACCAATGATGATATTGGATCTCATTAACTGGTTTACTTGAATAATAGAATGTTTTCTCAATATTTATGTTTATATTGACGTATAATATGAAAAAGTATGATTTCTTTAACTTAAACTTCAGTTACTGAAGCTCAGAAGCTCAAGGTGGAAAAAATTATTCAGTTTTTAATTAAGATTTGAATTTATAGCGGAAATCGATTGCTGCGCTGAATAAAGGAAATGTCGGTTCATTGTCGGGAGATCTTAAAGTAGAACGTAAAACTACTAAACAACGTATGATTATGTCAAATATTCTCTCATTATGTATTTGGAATGTTTTCATTAATCACAGTTAAATGTAATAGAATTAAGAATTAAATGACCAAATATATCCGATTAAGGCAGTAAAATTTGGCAATTTAACGCCAGTTCTTAAAAACCATTTTTAATTTATGATTTTTTCATTGATATTCCTAATTCTATTACACTTATTATTATTGTATTAAAGATATACTACAAGCAGAAGTAGCCACTGAGGAAGTCAAACGGAAAGTGTTGCTTGGCACCGTTACTTTTAAAAAAGCTGATGAGAAGAAAGACTCATTCAAACGCTCAAGTTTAATAGCAAAACGCAGGGTAAGTTCAGAGCTGTTGTAACTAGATTTAATAATTTCATATTTTTTTGTTAAATGTAATAGAGTAATAAATTCTGAAAAACTCGGTTTTTGAATTATGGTTTTCTTTATTCAAAGATGGAAGTGATGCTAAGTTAGTAATTTACAAAAGCGATGTATTAAAGCACTTTGTCGTTCATTTCATTGATTAAATAATTTTTTCATCATAACTGCAAATTTTCTAGCTCCTTTGCTGTTTATAAGAAAAACTTTTATCACAGATTTCAAACCATACAGAGAGTTTTTGTTTTCAACTTGCAATTAATTATTTGCAGAAAATTGCTACAAATAATACGGAATCAGTATCAGCTGGTACATCTAATGACGTTAACTCTGAAAAGTCAATTTGTGCTGGTGGTACTTCTGACATAACAAAAACGCAGTTGAAAGCACCAGAAACTGTGGAAGCGAGCAAGCCAGCTTCTGATACTAACAAACCCGGCGTGTCTAATGCATATAACTCAGAATCATGTGTTTCTACTCATAGTAATTTTGCTTGTTTACTTTCGAATAACTATGATACTCATAAATCTCTTCATATTAATTCTCTAAGTTCTAATATGATTACTGCAGTATAACCAACGTCGGATATTTCGAAGCCAGTAGATTTCAACAGCGGTAATAATAATAATTACTTAAATGTAGATATTTAACAATCAGTTTCTCTTCACTCTTCTAAATATTCTTCTGCTGGAGGTATTGGACTCGATAATAACAAACCAGTACAAATACAGACCTCATCATTCGATGGAGGTGGTGGATTATTTGGTTCTACTGAACAACAAAAAGTTTGTACAGTAATATCAAAGTTCTCCAAATTGTTAATATTGATATACTATCAAAAACTTGTAATATTGTTGAGTTTATTCTAATTATAAATGTTGACACATCAGTTGATGGTTTTAAGATTTGAGTTTGCGAAAAGATAGAGAAGAGTAGGATTTTGTATTCACAACATTTTGATACTTTTTTAAGGGTCCATGCGTCTACGTTCGTGGATATGACATGACCGCAGATTCTTTGCAAAGTGCATTTAGTCGATTTGGTGGTATTAATAGAGTTTTCGTGGAAGAACGTCAGAAGTTTGTCATTACTTGATCACTACTGTTGACTTTCTGTTTAGTTCTGTTATGATGGTCACTTTGTGTTCTTTTTTTTGTTTAATACTGCATTGGATTTTCTTTAGAAGTGCTTTCATTACATTCACCACTACTGCAGAAGCTGAAGCTGCGATAGAAGAAGTAAGTCAGAATGTAATGTATTGGGTACTTATTGGTTCTAATTGTAGTATTGTTATATTGTATTCATTGTTTTTGCCGTTAGAATTGATTCATTGCAATTAATTATTTCGTAGTTCGAAATCCTTGTGATCATAGCTAACTTTTCGAAGGTTTTTTTGTTTCACATTCTGAACTTTAATGCACAGTATTCAAATACTGCTTCCTGCAATATTTTTTTTAGATGGATGGAAATATGGTTAATGGAATTACAGTGCGCGTCTCATTTGCACGCCGTCAGAACCAGAATAGTGATACGGGACGTTTCCGTGGTGGCAGAATGTTCGATCGCAGTAGATATTTTCGGAATATGCGCAGTGGGCATTTCCGTAGCTGTGAGCGAGGTCTTTTTTATGATAATAATGAGCGCTCTGATAGAAAACGTATCTCTGAAAGCGGGGAGTGTTTTGAGCCAGTGATTTCTGAAAATGTTGGCAGCAGCTGGTCAAGTGGTAGCAAAGCACAAAATTCTACATGGTCAGGAATAGAACAGAAAGGTGGTTTTTCGTCAGTAAAGAAGTTGAATGATACCGGATGTTCGAAAATTGACGTATGCAAAAATCAGGGAAAAGAGGATATTAGCAGTTCTAAATCTATCGCTCATGTTGAAATGGATGGTTTCGATGCTTCTAAACCTATTATTCCTATTCAGACTGATGATGGTCTTCATACTTGCAAACCTGATAATCATGATAACACTCTAGATAGTGATATGGGTACTTCTAAGTCCGTGAATTATGATAACACAAGGGATGCCTTCAATATCTCGTCACCCAAAAAATCCTTGGATGTCGGTAACCGGGATAATTTTGAAAGTCGAGGAAGGAATTGTGGTAATCGATGGAGCTGTTTTAGTAGAGACAGACGAGGTAGTAGATTAATGCGTCAAACCAATGAATGCAGTAATCGAGGTTGTAGAAATTTACAGCGGTATTCAAGAAATCAGAACCATTATTTTAAATCGAGTGATAATAGTTGCTGTACTGATGAAACAAATAATCAGCAGTCTTCTTCGTTGGCAGTAATAAACAAAAACGTGGCTGATTTGGGATTAGCAAGTGGTAGTCAGACGAATTTGTATAGCAGGACTGAAGATCGTTGGCCAGCGAAACGAACGCGTGATGACGAATCGCAGGATAAAGATGATAACAGTTATGAGTTCAAGTCTGGAACAAGTAATCATTTCAACTTGAAAAGCGGTGATAAAGCTTTTGTTGATGTTGCTGAGAAATGGAATGATAATCGTAAAGTATTCAGAGGTAACAAGCGAATTAATAGCAGATATGAAACAAAAGGAGTAGAGGGTTTACGACATCATGATTTGGATAATGGTTGCTTGCGTAGTGAAGAGCATGACAAAGCAGTTGAGTCTTGGCATGGTATGGAAGAGAAATCAGCAATGAGTGGTACATGGTTTGGAACAAATAATGATAAGCAGTGTGATTCCCAACCAACCCTACCACCGATGTCAGAAGTCCAAATTGCGTGGAGTGAAGCTAGTAAGTATATTTTGAATTTTTGTCAGTGATAAGTCATATGAGTAGAATTCATGATCTTAAATTGTTGTCATTAAATATCTAATGTCATTTACCAGGAAATAAAATATTACATAGCACTCTCACATTTGCTTGTTTTTTAATGCTCCTTTTTATTCATTCCCTCTGTTTTGTTCCTGATGACCTGACCTTCTTAGTGAATGAGCATCTGTTGTTCAAGTCGTCGGACATGAAACATGCAGTGTTTATGAGCATTGTTTGTTAGAGGTCAGCGAGCAGTTGTCATGGTTCATTGGTCAAAGGTTTTGTTGTTTGCACGTTGGAATTTGTTTTCTCATCGATTACATTATTTGAGGAGGTGAATTAACACTCTCAGCAGCTCTTACACTTCTGTTCTTTGCAAGGTCATTGGCCTTGCAGATTGTTTTGTTTGGTATCTTGACTATACTATAATTTTAACATTTTGTTTGCTTGCCAAGGAATTTGTTTTAGTCTTTGTGGTTAACTAATAATCAGTAATATAAACTGTTGAAAAATGATAACAATTTTGTGGCTGAATAGTCGACTCAGGAATTCCGACCACATTTCTATAATTTTTTTAAACATGTAGTTTTAGATTTCCAGAATAAAGTATTAATATGCACAACCCACTGGTTTTGCATGACTTTTTTTGCTTTGAAGTCTTTATTCACCATCATTTATCATAAGAACAAATTCAGTGAAAGTTGTAGTTCTCTTGTAATCGGTCTAATCTATTTAGAGGAATCTGAGTAAGTGCAGGTGTTTGCAACTAGGTTTTTGAATTGTTTTTGCAGGTTTGATTATATTCATCTTGGTTCTTTCATTTTAACATTTAATTTTCTTAGTCTTTCATTAACGTTCGAGATATTCTTACGTTGACTGTACTGCGGTTTGAATTTTCAAAGTATCAAGTATTTTGTTAAATGTTGTAATTATTTTAGCTAAGAAAGCGTCTAAAGAAATGGCATCGGTATCACTGACTGAAAAAGAAGAGGGAGGAAGGGTTGAAACAGCACATAAAGTTGAATTACGTGCTCAGATATCGTATAGTGAGGATGATCCGTTTGCTTAAATATTGTACATGTTGTTTTGTAAGTTTTTCGCGTTCAATTCCTTATTTACTCACAAAAGCCGCGTTTTTTTAAAAAATTCTGGTCATACACTTATTATTTGTATGATTTGTCATATTTTCTGTAATACTGTAAAGGTCACGTTCAATTTACTTATTTTATATAAATGCATAAAATTATTCTTAATCTTAAGGCACATGTATGTTAGTTTTTTTAAATGCATTTCCCATGGTTCTCTTTTGAAGTAAAATTATTTCTTAACAAAACTACTTGGATTATATCTAGTACATTAATGAATAATTCATTTATTATTATGTTTTCTTGCTAACTTTTTTTGCAGTCCTTGATCTGAACAAAAATAATTTTGAAAATTGGTGCAACGTTAGTTATCTTGACTTATGAAAAATGATCGTTCATGAGTTAGCGTAAGGCGGGATAAAAAAGCGGTAAACTGGTGGTTTTTATGTTTGTCAGGACATTTTTATATTAACTACAGAAGTTGTAATGTGTAACTGTGATAGGAAACTTTATTTATATATATTTGTGAAGGTAACTTCATCTGTGACGTATTAAATGTTTCAAAATAGTGTTTTTTAATAGAATATTTTTGGCCAACTTATGTTTTCTTAGTATTTCAGTGAAATATCTGTCGATTTGGTTCCTCATTTTGCTTATTGTTTATTTTATAACCATTAACACCTGGTATATTTTGGTTTCGAGAATGTAGGATTTGATGTATGCATATTCTTTGTATGATGCTGTGTAAAAGTATATATTTTTGGAAAACAAGACGCGAAATGCTGAAGCATTGCAAACGTTAATAACGTGTAATTTATAGAAAAAGTAGTCTGTTTGGCGTGTGTATGTATATTCATATCTAAATGTTCATCTCTTTAAAGTTTTATCTTTTATAATGTAGTTGCATTATGGATAAAGGATGATGGTATTGTTAATTGCAGCTGAGAGATAGTCTGGATTTGGCTGTTAAGTGGGAATAATTCAAGGATGAGTGCAGTGGTGCGCTTACGCACACTCACTTCTGTGTATTATGGCATGTTGCATACATTATTGCAGGGATTGTAGACAGTTATTGGTGTGAAAGTTCTATAGGACGGTTTTTTCAAGCTGTGAAGAATAGCTCTGAATAACAAATTGTAGGGTATATATGGTGCTGATGATTAAAAAAGTAGGACAGATACCCTCATAAAGTTACACTTATCTTGATAGTAATAAAGCATAAATTGAGTGCTTATGCAAATTATATTTTTGATGGAAATAGTAGTGGATGGATTGGATTTGACTAGATTACAGTTATTTCATGACAATAATTGTTTAACGCTTTTGTGATGATTCTATTTTGATATAAGTCACTGTGAACTTTTTTCAATATTACTGCTATTAATCTGAATTTCATTAACTTTAAAGTATTACTTTTGTATTTCTTTAATATGGTATTACGGGACTTTAAAGTTTTATCTTTTTAAATATTTATAGAAAATGCCAGTAGTAGTAAAAGTAATAAAAGTGGTGGTGAAGATGACAAAAATGTTTGCTAGGATATTATCGAGAACGAGAGTGTGCATTATCTAATGTATGCACATGGACATGCACATGCACATGCACATGCACATGCATAGACATGCATGGACATGCACATTTATTTGTAGTACGTGCATACATTAAAGTATTTATTTATTTATTAAATAATTTGTTACAGGGAGGAGTGATTGATTGGTTTGGGCAAGTTTGGTGCCAGTCATCGTGTCATCGGACAGTCCCGATTTCGCTTGACCTTACTTACTACTACTTACTTACCGTGGCGGAATTCGCTTTCCTCTTCGTCTCTTTGATTTTCTTTCAGTGTTCTTTCCTTTCTTTATTAAATTAATATTATTCGCTTTTTTTTTTCTTGATTTTTGAAAATTATATGCTATTATTTGTGATAATGTACTAATAACTAGTAAGATTATCAGTTTATTTTTACTATTTTTTTTTTTTGAAATTTTACTAATTTCTTGTGCTATACTAATTATTATTAGTATTAATTATTACTATTAATTTTATTACTGTCACAAAACGGTATTGCTTTTTAATGATTTTTCAGTGATATTATTGTTTGGGTGTTATTTCGATTGTAATATTTATTTATAATAAAAAAGTATCAAAGTTCATGCTGTAGGCATAAGCAAAAATAATAAAAATTAGTACCCAAATTTGCAAAGTTGCATTGATTTTTATAAAAGTAAAAAAATTATGTGCAAATATTTTGTATCTTGTGAGTAATTAATTATTTTAGCTTTTGCTTTGTAATTCAGAAGTCAGTAATTCGTAATTCAGAAGTCAGTAATTTATAATCATTAGATTCTTTGAATAAGTTTTTAGTAGAATTTGATGAATGCTGCTAACATTGGTAAATTATTTTTCAGTTAAACTTGCAATAAATAAGAAAAATGTAAAAGAAAAAATTGCGCTATATAAAGAGAGTGAATAATTTACAACCTTACTGTATTGTATGAGTTGTTGATCGATCTGCAATTTTGTGTTTTACCGAAGATGAGGAAGTAATGTATTATTTCTACTGCGTTAATGTCTACGTTTGACAAGGTCAGTTTTGACAAAATTGTGATATTTGCATAAGATATGTCTGTGTTCTTTTCATATTTAAGAAATTTTGCATATTTTATGGTTTAATTAATTTATGCGGTAATTTTGTCAGTCTTCCGCCAAATATTTTTATATTAGTAGTGAAAATTCTACAAAAAGAAGAAAATACGAATATTACTTTAATGAAGTAATTTTTAATGAATATTACGATTGTTAGATTAAATAAAATGCGTTAATTTTACTAGAAAAAAAAATAATTAGGGTCAAGTTTATCTATGGATTTATGCCTGCCGGAATGGTTTAAGTCAAATACAGTTATAAATCCGGTAAGTGCTGATTTGAGTCCTACCAGAATACGAAGCAAACGAAAACGTGAAGTCAAGTACCGAATGTCAACTGTAAGTAGTCAGGTAGATGAACCTGTAGGGCAGTTTAATCAGGTGCTTAATAATTACTTTGGTTTCTCCAATCCGATTAGTACCACTTGGATTCAGCAAGGTTTGTTTGAATAATTTCTTTATTTTCTTTGAAGTGATTACTGATAATTATTTTAACAGAACCTTTAACCTTTTAATTTTATCTCTGTTTTTAGTAAACAGAACTTCGTCACTTCTCGTTTTATGACTGTTAAAATTAGTAAAATTGATTGATGAAGATTTTCGCACATAATTGAATTTCTAGAATCAACTTATGCAGAAAACTCAATGTTTAATTATATGCAACAAAATTTTGATATTCCAAACTTATTTTAAAAGAATAACCAATAATCTAAGTCTTTTCGTCAACAAAATGAATTAGTGCATTAGTGGGCGATGACCACTACTGATTACAAAATAAGAGTATTATCAATTTTGTTTGATTGAGACACGGTAGCTCTTTGAAAATTATCGCATCTTACCATGGTTAGCCATATAATTCATTTCATAGCGAATCACCTGCGACGAATGACTAATTCTAGATTGAGAAATTACTCGAATTAAAGGTCAAATCAGTTACATCAAAGGGTTAAACTGCTTTCAGTTCTGCAAAAAACGAAGAATTTTTTGATTGAAATTTGTATGAAATTTATTTTGGACTATCTTTGATTGACCATCACGAGTAGCTAGCTGATAATTGAAAGCTAAATTACTTCTTGCGGAATTGCATATTTGTAAGTGAAGATTAAAAACGCGAATTTTTACTCTGCAGTGCATAATGGAGTAGCAAAAATGATAGTTTTTTGCAATTAAAATTGAGTATTAATTTTGTTTTTATCACAAAATATGTTGAAACACAATTTACTGCTTAATTTGAAATATTTGTACTCTTACACTTGGAAAAATTTTTGTATCTTATTTGTGCAGCAGTTATGATTGAGCATTTGCTGTATATAACAATGCAACATTTTTATTATTCTAGTTTTAGCCATTTAATTTTTTTCAGCAAGAATTTATAAAGTTTTGGAAAAAGTAAGTTTATATACAACATATTATATCAAAAACTTATTCAAGTTTGGCAGGATAAAAATGAGCTTTCACGTAATATTTTTAATGTTTTATCCAAATCCCATCATTTGATTAAATTTATGTACAGTGAATTGAATTATGAATTTATCAAGCCTTGATAGAAACTATATCCATAAGAAGTAACTAAAATAACGGTAAGAAGTGTAGATCGATTGGAATTAAAATTAGTCAAGTTTACTTTGTATTATGCGCAAATTTATTAGCTAAAATAAGTTTCAAAAGTCTATAGCTATTTGGAATGCTCTCAACTATTTCTATATTTATTAAATTATGTTCAAAAATAAATTTAAAAGTAAATTATAATAATTATTGGCAGCAGCCAATTCAGCGGTTCTTCAATTTCTTTTTAAGTTATTTGCAATTTGAATTCTGCCCAACTGCTAATGAAGTGCCTAGCACTAAAAAGAGTCTTAATTTCACTTTATCAAATATTATCAAATCATTACTTGAGTTTTTTGGTGATTAGATAGGATATTTTTATAGTTCGCATAATACAGTATCTGATAAATACAAAAGTTATTCTATTTCTACTATAGTTTAAAAACGTTCTAATAGACATGATTTTATTGTAATTAAAAATGATTTAAAATTTGCTTCAATATTTTAATTGCTGCAATTTTGTTTTTTCTTTAGAACAAATGCTAACATCAAATACGATGATTTTACGACCATCGACTACTGGTCGTCTCCAAGAATTTACAATTTCAAATGACGAAGTTAGCAGGTAAACTTGTAAAAAGTTTACCTTTTTCTCAAAGAATAATATCAGTTAGTCAAGCAATATTGTGAATAGTTCAAAATTTGTAAAAAATGACATCGTAAATTGATATGTAAATTTATTTATGCTCATAAATCTGTACACTCTCATTTTTTATTGATATGCACATTCTCTCAACTTTTTATTTTCATTAAATTTATAAATTTAATATTTTATAAAGTCTGAAAAATTACAACGTTGCGATATTTATAATTTACTAATTTTGTTTAGAAAAATTATTTAAAATTGATCAAATATATAAATATAAATATATTTTCGTACCAAAAATTATATAAATTTCAAATATTTTGCTCAGTGTAAATCTTATGATAATTATTAAAGGGTATGATATTTCAAGTAATCAAGTACAATTTTTTGTAGATTTATGTAATTTTTATTAAATTGAAGCATAAAGATCAGAATGTATGCATGATTGAATATTCGGCGCTAATAATTAATATATGAAAATTAATCAGTAATGTTAATTCTATATGTAATAATACTATCACATAATTATTTTGTTTCCAAGAAACAGATAGCTAAAATATTATGAAAAAGTATCGAGCAACTTTTGATAAATCAAATTTAGCCCTTCTTTTTTTATAAATTAATACTCCAATATGCGTAGTATTATTAGAGTATTGCTTTCGGTAGTTCAAACATATTGTTATTGCGGTGTACTTAAATGCATTATTATTGTAGTGTTTAAAAAACTGTGTAACTCTGATTAAAAAAAATAAAAAAATAATAGTAAAGTGAATAAATTTATTCGAAAATGTACCATGTAACTTTAGTAACTTTAGATAATACTCAGAAGAAATAATTTCAGTACGACTCCTAATAATATGGCATCATATTCCCCTCCGCGGTGTTCAACCTCAGTCAATCAGGGGGCGATCACAAAACACATTTGCGCAATTTGTGGTGATCGAGCTTCGGGAAAGCATTACGGGGTGTATAGGTAATGTTAGCTATAAAATTGAATAATCATATTTGAGTAATGTGAACAGTCTTATTAGGATTGTAACTTCAGATATCATTATTGCTTTTTTGTACAAAACATTTTTTACTTCTTTAATTGAGATGAATTTTTCTAGCTTTTGCTTATTAAAATTAAGTATTATGCACTTTTCAACAACACTTTTATGCAATAGTTTTTAATTGAAAATTTAGTTCGTTCTTAATTAATACTATTTGTGTTGTAGAAAAACAGTTACTTAATTTTCACTAAAAATTCATGCTATGTGTAAAGTAATTAAGTTACACTGATTCGTATTATTACTTTTTCTAATTAATTCTGATCAGTAAAAGAAGATTTTATGATTTTTGATTTAATTAATTTCATTTCATTTGATTTAATGCTTTTGCATTCGTTCTATGATTGTTATTATTCGCAAATATGCATTTTTTTAGATTAAGGCTGGAAGTTTTGTAGCTAACAATTTTTGTATTCAGAACATTTTTTATTTTGTACTGTCGAAACTGCAAAGTAATAAATTTGATAATAAAACGAGTGTATTGCAGTTGATGAGTTGCTTCTTGCTAGCAGAGATTGACTTAAATTACTGCTTAACTGATTAATGAGCTATTGAAGTTATCAATTTTCTGATGAAACCAAAAGCTTTGCTAAGTTTATTTCAAAACTTTCTGTGTATCAAAAATTAAAATTTTTGATAAATTGATAACTTCAATTAAGGATAAACAAATTGATAACAAATCTTTTTAGTTGTGAAGGTTGCAAAGGATTTTTCAAACGTACAGTTCGTAAAGATTTGGTCTATTTATGTCGTGAAAATCGTAATTGTATCATTGATAAAAGGCAAAGAAATCGTTGTCAGTATTGTCGTTATCGAAAATGTCAGAGTATGGGAATGAAACGAGAAGGTTAATTTTTCAGACAAATTTTCATAATGAACTAATTGATAAATAATTTATTTAAGAATTAATAACTCGAAAAAAATTATTGAAATTTGCTGATAAAAAATAAAATTTTGTACAAAAAAATTTTTATTTTTGCTAAAAAACATGATTAAATTTTTTTGGATCATAAACAGTAATACAATTGTGAAAATGCAAGAAAATTTACAAAGTATTAAAGTCAACAACACATTTTTCAGCATAAACAAATATTATATACAAATTACAAAAAAGTCGATCACAAAGTATTGAATTTGTTTTATTTCCGGCGCAAATATTTGTTCTGCACTTAAAAAAACACTAAATAAATAATCATTTAGATAATTTATTTCAATAAAAATAAAATAAGAAATGAATTAAAAGTTATCAAAGTATTTGCACACGTATTTCTGAAATAACAGCAGTACAAGAAGAAAGACAAAGTGCGAAAACAGAATCAAACAAAACTTCCACTAGTAAAACGCAACAGGTGCCGAAGAATCATATGGAGGTAGAAAGCACTAGCAGATGCCCAGAGATTCAGATAGAACGCATTGTGGCAGCTGAGCAAGCTTCAGAATTACTTTTTACTAGTATAAAAGTAATATTGCATGTTTGTTTTTGTTTAGTCTTAATGCTTCAATTTTTCTATAAATTTGCATAATCTTTAATATTTTATGATATTTTTGTGAAAAAAAAATTCAATAAAATTATATTTTAGCTTATAACTGATATCAAATAATCAAATAATTAATAGAATGTTATAAAGAAAATTTTAAGAAGTGATCCTTGCAAATTAACTATATTTTAGAACACTTTATTGAATTTTTACTTGAAAAGCTTTTATTTAAAAAAAGAATTATTTCACTTAAAAGTAAGATAATTAGTTTTTTGTAAAAGTATACTGGCAAGTGAAATTTGAATAAATTATTCTTATTAATTGCTACCACAATATATTTCACAAATAATATTATGACAATTTGGATAATTAAAATTTTTTAAAGATTAAGCAGTTGTCTATCTATGTAGTGTTAAAAGTTTATCAATATAAATCATACTTTTTGAAAAATAGACTTTCTCTTTATCTAACTCTACTTGAATTTGATGATAGAAAATACCACTATTTCGCAGATTTGTTTTTGATTGAACTTTTTTTACAAAATTTACTGTCTTTATTCATATTTAGTCTACTTTACTGTCGTATGATTTTAACTCACAACCGATATTGGAAATGACTGAAGAGCATTTCAAAGTTTAAAGTTCAAAGAAAGTTAAAGGTTAAAAGCAACTGTACCGCTCATTTGCATATTAGGACAGAATAAGATGACCTTAGAGTGTCGGAATACTTAAGTTCTTTTGCAAAAGTTTCACAAATTAATTTTATTGAAGAAAAGTTGAGTGAACTCTTGACTTTTGATTTGAACTTGACATTATTGCAAAATTTGGTTCAGAGAGAATTTTTCTGCATTTAAAAGTTTTCAATGCTAACAATTCGCTTTTATTATTATTATTTTTGCATATTCCGATGTGAAAGTGATGCACAAATTTGCATAATACTCGTAATTGATATGATAAACATTTTTGTATTTGTAATTAATTTTTTTGCAGGTAGAATCACTGAATGTTCAAAGTTGTGAATCAATGCAATGGCAGATAACACGATTAATTGAATGGGCCTTACTACTGCCAGGATTTAATGAAATAAATATTGATGATCAAGCAAGACTGATAAGCTTTGGTTTGTTTGACCTTAGCAAAACTTTTTTTAAAGCTAGTACTCCTTATCACGATTATGAATCACTTAAAGCTTCACCTATTCTATAGCTATTCTATTCAAAATTTAATGTTGGCAATTTAGTTAATATTATAAATAATGGAATTATTGTATCAATTCTAACAGAAATAAAACGTTTGTATAGTTTTATGTTAGAAGCATAATGAGAATTTTAAAATATTAACCTTTGTAATGATGAATGAACACTTTGAAAGTTCATTAAAAAGGGTAAAAAACATAGATGAAATTGAAAATTAAATAATTTAAAAAAAATGTATTTTGTGAAGTTTCCTGTAGTGGCTCCATAAAAATAAGTGTTTTATGAATCTTCAACAGTGTCTTTCAGAGCTTGAATTCGATGCTTCAATTCTGCATATTTGTTTTTGATAGACTTTTTTAAATACAAATTCCTCAAATTTGTTTTCTGATCCTTCAATCAGTTACAATAGGTTAATATGATCCAATACTAACTTTTAGAGATAAATTTTCACAAAAAGTTTCCGAAATTATGCAGTTGCTTTTCAGGATGGTGTGAGTTAATCCTTACAGATATAGCTTATCGTTCAACACTGCATAAATTATTATTATGGCCATATGGACGTGTAATGGAACGTCAGGAGGCAGAACGAATAGGTTGTAGCGTAATTTTCGATCGGATTATGAATGAATTGGTAGTTCGATTCAAGGAATTGAACATTGATCGTACAGAGATTGCTGCTCTACGATGTGCTATACTTTATAATCCTAGTAAAAATTACAACAAATTTTCAACAAATATGCAGAAAGTTATCTAATTTATAGAAAAAATAAAAAATATTTAAAGTGTTAATAAGAAATGTATTTTAATTGAAACTTTGAGATTATTTTTTGGCATATATCTGATAAGGATGTAAGAAATCAGAGTAATGAATTTAATTACTGTATAATTACGGTTAATGGATTGAAATAAATTAGTAGGATCCATATGTAATGCTCAAATGGTAATATTTTTGATTTAAACAGATGTTGCTGGATTGAAAAATATGTCACTGATTGAGACAATACGAGATAAAATTTTGGTATGTTTGGAAGATTACTGCCGTCAACAACAACCTACGCAGCATCAGCGTTTTGCTAAACTTTTGTTACGTATGCCTGCGGTACGATCTCTCAGTCTGCATTGTACCGAACATGATAATGTTATCGTCTTTACTCCAAGTATTCAGGTAGAATCTCAGAGAGTTGCATTCTGAAGAATTCAAAAATTTACACTCTTATTCCTCAAAAAAAATATTGATGAATTTGAGAAATCTGGTATTTAATTTAAAAAATAGCTAAATTCATGAAATTATCAAAATGACATAGATAATTTTAACTTTGAACTTATAAAAGTTCTAATTTAATTAGTTAAATTATTTTTTATTTTTGGATTAATAAAAGAAATAATAGATGGAAACATACAAAATGAAAGATTATTATTGCTTTTGAAATTTTTGGAATACAAATAAAGTCGAAGCAGTTAATAAAGGCATTAAAATAGAAATCAAAATTGAAAATTGCTTTTAGATTAAGATTTTTTCAGGATATTATTGGAACATTGATTCAACGCCGTAATTTACATATGCAAAGAAATCCGTGATTGTTTAATTCTTTATTTTTTATGAATTGTTTTTTTCAAGCCAAAGATTTGGTTTTATACAATGCCAAGCCAAATGCATTCCATTTAATTGTTTATTCATTTATGCATCCACTTGATATCACCAGTACTAGTACAAGGTAATTAAATGGTTAGTTTATTAACTTTATTACTTTTACTTTGAAAGTTTGTGTGTTTCACTCATTTTATGCCAGTTGTTATATTTGATTCTAGCAAGAGCGAGTTTGTTATTTAACTGATTAACAGTAAAAATAATAAATTGAAAAACAGTCATTAATAGCTAAGTCCATGCATTTGTCGAAAACTTTTGGGAGGAAATAGGAATCGAAAAGTGATAAAAGTTTTCTAGATCTTATTTAAAATTTCATCTTTTTCATGGACTTAGCTAGCGTACTATTTATATTATTTTTAAATATGTATTCTATATAAATGTATTTTATTATCTCAATAAAGAATTTTAAAAGAACAAATCTACTTGCAGGATGTTTTTATTCTAAAAGTAATAAAAAATTTATAAAATGAATGATTCAATATTTTATTTTAAATAATTCAATTTTAATTTTTATTCATTTGTAAAAATAATTTTTTTATTTGATTCCTTGTTGTCTGTAGTAAGTATTTTCATATTAGTAATTACCAAAATCACTTCATTTTTTAATTTCAAAAATTAGTCATTTTTCAAGAATAAAATTGAACGTACAAAATATGACGTTAGGCTTTCAAAGTTTGTTTATTTAGGAAATGAATTAATTTGAAATGAATTAACAATTATTAATGTTTGCTAAGTGAATATTTTACTGTGTATAGAATAAAATGCAAAATTATAATAAATAAAATTAACGAGAGTAGATTATGGGAAAAGTTAGCAAAATTTTGAAAGATTTATTACAATAGTTCAGTTTGGTAAGAGAGTGAACTTTGTTAAATAATTAAATTTATTATATCTTATTTTTTTTCAGTTTTGTACCAAATTAAGCAGCATATTTTTTTAGAATTGTATTTTATTATGAATGAATTTCAAGTTTAACAGAATCACAAATATGTACAAACTGACAAACTCGTTTATGATTATTAAAATCATAACATGTGTACAAGAAATGCGAGCTGTTAACGACTGGAGCGTCATAGGACATTACTTTTACAGCAAGTTATTGTTACTTAAAATTATTAAGTGTGATTTGAATTTATCTTCAGTAAAAGTTACCAAAAATTAAGTGTACAGTACAAATCAACAAAATAAAAAAATTTGTCTAATAAGTATGAAAGCTTTTCCCTAATTACAGTTCAAAACAAAAGATTTACCAAATTTCTTTTGAAATTTAATGTTTGAAAAATATCATTTTTTCATTGCGATAAAATTAGTCAATTTCTCATTAGATGACAGTTCTGATTAGTTATTAATAATTTTAATAAAATTGAAATCAAAAAATTTTTAGTCTTATTTTTAAGTCATTTAAGTTTACTGTTACAAAGTAAAAAATATGCAATAAGATTAAATCAAAATTTTCGCATTAGAAAGCAATCAAGCTTAGATCAAAACTAATCTAAGATATAGACAACAATTTGAATATGATAGATTAATAAGTGATTGGAATAACAATGATTAAACAAATACTTAAATATTTTAGTCATAACTCAAATATGAAAAGAAAAAACAAATCGTGGCGATAAAACACTGATTAGATATGAATTGCTGAAGGAATTGACCAATTAAAATTTGTATGTAATCTTAATTAAGATGAAAATTAAAAAATTTTACGACGGTTAAATCAAAATAGAATTTGATCAAAAACAGTTTCTCAAATGAAGTTTCAAGCATTGGAATATCAATGTACAAATTCCTTCTCCATTTTCCAATAATTATCGAAAGTTGGTCATTTAAACAATAAAAGTCCACTTTAGCATTAAATAGAGTATAAGTGATGAAACACAACGTAAATTACGCAGGAACCTGAAAAACTAATGACCATTAAATATGTAATCTTAAAATGTGTAGTTTAAATTAGTAAATTAGACAGAATTAATGCATACTTCTGGTATTGGTTGAGATGTGAATTCAACTTTCTGTTGTGAATTGTGAATTGGTTTATCAGATGCCTTGCAGAAAGATTTCTGAGATCCTCTGATAGCATTATTTTTCATATAACGATGTTTACGACTTATAACAGTTTGTACATCATGTGGACCAAGCCTGAGATTATGCTTGGAAGCTAGCTAAAACACAAATTAATAATTATTTTGAAGCTAATCTGAAAATGATAAATAAACTTTAAAAATTAATTTTTTGTAATAATTTTAATTTTTTCAAATCAAAAAATTGCAAAAACTAAGCATAAAGTATTTGGATATCAATAAAAAATTAAACCTATAGAGCATTTTTGTAATTATTGTAAATTGCAAATATGAAAATAACAAAAAATTTTTGTAAAATATTAAAAGACTTAAAAAAGACTTATACTTGCATGTAAAAAATAGTCATATCCCTGTAATTTTTTTTGATTTTAGTTTAATTTTAATAATATTTATAAATATTACACTTACTCGTTCAAAAACAGTTGGGTCATCATATTTAGAGATGAAGAAAAAGTTTAGAACAAAAAATGATATTAATAGCACAGCTATAGCAAAAAGTAGTGCCACAGCAATTGGTCCCAAATAATCATAAAAGTGAAATTCTTGCTTCAACGAGACCATCTAAAAAACATGAGACTTCTGAATTTAAAAAATATAAAATTGTCAGTCCCAGTTTAACATTGCTTTACGTGAATAGCATATCAAACTAAGCATTTTGAAAAATATTATACTCATATATATGAAATATTACAATTTATATAATATTAAAGCAGATCTAATATATTTTTCGAATTAAGAAAAAGTTAAGTATGAATTCATACGTACATTTATGTGATAACAAGAACGTGAAGAACGTAACAGAATAACGGAATCTTTAGATGTTAGTATAAATCAAAATATGTGATTTGATAAAATTTAATATCAGTGATGTTTTGTTGTATAAAAGTTACTATATTTACAACAAAAAATAATCATTCAAAATATTAAACTAAAATTTTCATAAACATACCAATATTTGTGTTCATTTGTTAACAATAAAGAAATTATTTTAAAAAACATAGATTAGTTCAAAGTTCGAAAGGTTAACAAAAATGATTATCTGAACAAATAACCTCAGATTGAGTATTGATTGCTCTATTCTCTACATTATTACTATTTAACAACTGTTTAGCTTAGAAAGAAAAGATATTTTTGTTAGATAAATAACACTGAATAATTCTTTTAGATTTATTAGCATTTAAAAAAGTTTGAAGTGATATTCAATGTTTTTTCAAAACTTTTAAAGTAATCTATACAGAATATTATTCAAAATACTTTTTAAAAAATGATTTAATATTTATAAATTTATTTATTTATTTCTGAGAAATTATTAATGCTTACAAAACAAAAATATGTCTTATAAATGCTTACTTCAACTAATTTCTGAAATAGAAAAATTAATTTTTTTAGTTAAAATAATGGATTAATTTTTTGCAGCGCAAAATGTTCATATTCGTTTGTTTTTATCAGTATTACTACTTCATGTCACCTTTGACTGTGGATCATGATATCCGATTGATTCCTCCTTATTCACGTATGGACTCCACGTTTTTATTCCTTACTATCTCCTGAACAAAATGATCCAGCAAGCAGACCATACTTTTTGCAAAGTGATAAATAAACGCATTGCAGCACCTCATTTTGCCTTCTACATAGAGTATTTTGTGGCACTGCGTTGTCAGATGGTCCATCGTCTTCACACGCTATCATGCAATATTAATTTCAGATATTAGTCGTGCCGGATGTCATCATCTTCTGCCAGACATCGTCATTTTTGTCCATCCTTGAGTTCCAAATTGTGTTTAACAAGCTGCTCCTCGGTCAGATTCCTTATAAAACCGTCTTCTCAAGAACTCAAATCTGCATTTTAAATTTTCAAAGCGCATATTTGTTAATGATTTGGAGGATTCTGCGTGGTATGTTCACTCGCCTCTTGAAAACTAAATCACTACAATTATAAGCAGGTTTACGTTTTCCGAGGTTATTTTCCGCGCCCACTTTAGTTTATCTCACGTCCCTGGATTTCTTGCATCAACACCGGGCACTCCTCCTTTATATCCAGATTAGTTTCAGATTCGTCTAGCGTGTTTTGTAGCGTATTTTGCTCTAAATACGTGGCATGTGACTTGACAAGCTTCATTGGCTTTCCAAAAACCGTTTCTGGGAGCACGGAAGGTCTGCAACTCGTGTTCATAGAATTCTCTTGCTTCTTCAGTTCATCGAGGGTGAGTGCACACAAGAACTTCTCGCTACAAAGGGAACGATATAATGGCCATCTTTTTTCCGGCATTCTTCGAAAGCGGTCAACGATCGCTTTCAGCACCTTTTTTGGCCACTTGCTTTACGAAATTTCGATCCCACGGACGAGTGCTTCAAGCGTGATCATTCTACTGGTACCGGGTTTCGGTACACTAACAGGATACCCTATCGCACCTTTTACGGAACTTTTTATTATACATATATAAATGCACACACTTTTTCTAAAATTTGAAATCATATTAAATTTGAAAGCACCCAATTCACTGAATGTATTAATAAAAAATATGAATTTTGAATTTTAATGTAATTTGAATTAATGCTAAAAATTATCAAAATTCAGTCAAATATGACTAATTAGCTTTTCTTATTGTTATTTAAAAAAAAAACATTTATTTATTTAGGTCAGTACACTACAATCATCGCGCCAAAAAACTAATTATCAAATCCAATAATTAATTTAAACTATATATATATGAAATCGAGATGAATTTAATCAAGTATTACATACGTAATATATCTTTAAGATTGAGATAAGTATTACATTTGTCATTTAAATTAAGATTAGTGCTCTATATTTTCAGTTTAGATAAGTACTTCATATAATCTGAAAGCATATTCACATTATTTCATTTAATGCATACTTTGTCGAAAATTCAAATGCATATAAAACTTATCTGACATTTTTATATTTTTAAAATGGAAGCAGTGCGTTTTTGCAATGCAAAACAATGAGAGTGTCACATTTTAACCAGAATTTTATCTGTTTTTTACAAAGTTAAAGTTGAAGTTAATCTTAGCTTAAAACTTGTAATTAGCAAATATGTAAATTTCAGTTATAGCACTTATGAAAAGGTAAGTTAATCTTAGTTCCATACTTTGATTCGAATAAGCATTAATACTACAATTTGAATTTTCAACTTTAAATTTGCTTGTTATGAACGTTAACATCAACGTCACGTCGTAAAAGTTCAAGAAGCTATTGACAAATGACGTAACTTCTGCGAAGGAAATATACAAGCTAGAAAGCCGTGTCAGTGTTGTGCAATATGAAATATGGACCTATTCTCTGTTGAAAAACAAAAAGTTTTTGTTAATTTCTGAATCACTCGGGGTTTTTGTTAAAAAGTCGGAAAATAAAGTAAACTCTCCAGAACATATTAAACTTCGAAACGTTTTGAACGTGAAAAGCTTTTTTACACTTACTTATTGATTTCTATGTGAAATTCTATAGAATAATAATTTTAAGTAGTTTTAATAATTTTAAGTAATTTGAGTTATTATAGGTTTTAATTTCAAGTAATTAGAGTTATTATAAGTTTATGATAGTTTTTTATATGAAAAACGTGAACTTACGTAAGGTCACCATTTCAAAAATCACAGTAATTATTACAACAAATAAAATCTTATATAACCCTAATCAATTACTTAAAACTAGTTTTAAAAGCAAAAATATTTTGACTGTATAACAATCATATCATATACTGATAGTACTAAAAAAAGTTTTGCCACTTCATGCCAATTCAATTATACACGTAAAAATTTTTTATATAAAATCAAAATAGACATTAATTTGTATTGAAATGTTAGACAATATTTGATTTTTTAAATCACAATTTTTTGATTTTTTCACTTTTTAAATTTTTTATTAGCAAATGTTAAGTTTTATTAATGACTTATTACTGCAAAATCAATGATTGAAATGCCTCAAAAAAACTTTTTTCAAATATGTTTGCTTATTTTTACGTGAAAAATTAGTCAAAAGACTAAATTCAATCACGTATTCAATGCTTTATGAAATAAAACAAAAAGAATTGCCATTAAAAATTTTGACTTTTAGCTTTTGTAAAAATTTAACAATGTAAAAAATCAAAAAAGAAAAAAAATGTATGCAAAAATTACGAATAAGTAAGCAATCCATACTTAAGTGCCAAAATATTATTCAATACGGATAGGATTGGTCAATAAAATTTTTTCTTGTTTTTTATATTTTTTTCTTCGTTTTTCATGTTTTTTTTGTTTTTCATGTTTTTTTTGTTTTTTCATGTTTTTTTGTTTTTCATGTTTTTTAAATTTTTAGTAAAAAATTATTTTATTAAAAAAAGCATATCGTAGTGTGTGTATAAAATTGGAAAATAAAGTTTCAAGCAAATTTTTTTTTAATAAAAAATAGTTGACGAAAAATGAAAATCTAAATCTCGTAGCTACGTAAGCTTGAAAACTTTTCACAAAAGAAAGAAATAATTATTAATAGTAAACTTTTTTCGCTTTTTAACTTTTTTAAATTCTTTTCAAATTATCATAATTTTGAGAAAAAAAAATGAAGTACGAGCAAAGTGTAGCATTTTTGAAAAATGACATTATAGGGTTTAAAAAATGCAAAAATTTGAATGCAATTATTTTTTGATTTGACCTCTTTTTGCGGTCAAAGGTTATCAGAGTTGTATTCAAAAGATATCAAAAAGAATTACTAAAAAGCAAGCAAATGAAAAAGTAAATAATTGAAATGATTTGTTCTATGGGAAAAACGAATATCATCGCACATTTAATCATTATTGCATCGACTAATTTGAATTGCAAAACACTCATCAAAACTTGCATAAATTAGTTGAAGTTTACAAGTGTAATATATTTTTGTTAATTTAAACGAAAAAGTATTTATCACAAATATTGACTTGTATTTCTTGCAATTTGCTAGTTAATAAAATAGAAAGGCTAAACTTCTTTACGTGAGAATCAGTTGCTAACCGAATTCAGACAAATTTTTACATCTTTGTTCAAATAAAAGATTATAATTATATGCAACTACTCAAAAGTCAAAAGTTAATGTCCAACTGAGTCTTTAAAGGTCAATGTTTAATCAGTTAAGCAATTAATCACAGACTGTTAATCATAGACTTCATCAGTAACACTTTCATGTTCTTCATAAAGGTTAAATAGATAATCAGCTAAATACCTTTCAGCAATCTAAGGAAATTGAATTGTTCACTAATAACAATAAAAAAAATTTGAACCATAACAAAATAATTGATGAAAAAGTTGAATCAATATGATTAATATCATCAATAGTATATAAGTATAAACTTACAAGCAATTATGAATAAAGAACGATTAATTCCCAAAATAATTTGATAGTTTAATAAAAATAATAAAAATCATAAATATTGTAAAAAAATTTGATTGTGTGAATATTATTGCTAAAGAAGTATATTTGCAAGTATAAAAATGCTAAAAAGTTGTGAGAATAACTTTTCGGAAGGTATATATTTGTGAAGAAAGTCTCAAGGACCAATTGAGATGCTAGCTGATTTAAACTTTGCCTGGCTGAAAAAAAGATGGACAAGCCAAATGTTTTGGCCATTGGGCTGGCAACAAGTTAGCCTTAGTGATCGATGCTAGCCAAGTTGAAGCAAAAAAAGGAAACAAATTTATGGAGCGTAGCTTTACTTTGGTCCTTGAAAAATTCATTTTAGGACATTAAAAATGCAGAAAACAAGTTTTAGGCCTAAGAAAGAGAAATTGGCCCAGCATACCTCTACCAAGCCTAAACTCATTGCTTCTTCCACGTTTGAATCATGTCTGCTAAATTATTAGCTCATTTTTATGCTAATAATAAATATCATATAAATATCATTCTAATAAATTCATACAGCTTCCGTTGTTTAATAAAAGCTTAAAATTTTTCTTGCAAATTTTTTAAAGTCTATTTACACGTAAAAAATTGCATTTCACGAAAGTTTTAATAATAACGACAAATTGAGCAAAATGTGAAATGCTCAAAGCGCAAACAACTTTTGCAAGCAATCAGTCAGTAATATATTAATATTAATTATTCATAATTATTTAGCAAAAAAAAAAGGCATTTATTAATAGTGATGAATTTCGCTGAATCACTTTTAAACAACGTGATATAAAAATTTTATCAGAAATAAATTTATTAACGAAAAATATTGTGGCTTTATTGTACTGAATTATTAGTAAGTGCTTTTTTGTTTCTTTATTGTTTATCACTTATTTACAGAAATAAGTAATTATATATAAAATAAAATAAATACAGTTTTGAGAGGCTTATTTTTTAAACAAAAAGCAATAAATAAAATAGTATTTATTCTTTTTTCATAAATTTTTTGAAAATATCAAAAAAGAACTAAATTTTTGTATGCAAAAATGCAATGCAACAAAAAATGTATGAATATTACTGCAATCTGTAAGCAATTTAAATAATTATTCTGCTTTTTATAGTGTAATATTTGATCGTATGACTAATAAGCTATACAATTCAAAGAGATTCCCACACATATGAGAAAGTAGAACTAAACTGAAAATTGTTGTACAGATAAATTTTTGTATTATTTCAAGAAGTTATGAAGAATAAGTATGATTTGCATAACTGGAAGTTAAATTTTTCTTGTCTTTAAAGAAAAATGCAATTTTAGTTCAAGTATATACGAGTATTAAAACTTTTCTCAGAAATAAAAAAAGTAAATTTATAAACGAAATAATAAATAAATGCATAAATGAAATATAAAAATGTGTTACTGTTTTGAATAGCAATTATTATTACGATTTTTTACTTTTGATAATTATTAAATATTTATTATTCAGATATAGAAATAACACTTATTTTCAAAAGATTCAACTCATTTCGCTTGTTTATTCATTTAAAAACTCCTTTAATGAAAATAGATTAATACCAAACTTAAGCTTACTTCATATTTTACTTTTAGTGTTTTCATGCACAATAAAAAATAATCCCTAGTAAGAGCAAGAATTAGTACTAGACTTAGCTTGAAAAATGACCCGTAAGAAAGCAAAAGTCTAGGATAAAGTGATAGAAAGAAAATAAGTGAAAGCTAATTGAAGCACTTTTGATAGTTTATAACTGATATTCTGGAATATAATAATTTGAGTTTTAACTGTAATTTTAACTAAAAAGATAATCATTTTTGTTAATTAACTCTTTTTACTGTTTACAGTTAGTTATTATAAGTTATTTGTAGTTATAATAAGTAATTTATAGTTATAATAAGTTATTTATAGTTACTTTAAGTTATTTGTTGCATGAAAAATTACAGATTCATTTAGATTGAAAGTGGCAAATAGTTCATTATTTTGTTAATAATAACATTTTTCTTAACTCTAATCCTCAGCAACCATTTGAACTCAATTCGTTTGACGATAGGCTTTTATTACTTCATATAGCAACAATTTTGGTACAATTTTAGATATTAACTGAACTGAAATAAACATTCGAATGTAAGCTTGAAGTAAAAAGACTTCAAGAGCTTAATTTTCAGTGCTTTTAGTACTTGTATACTTATCGGTTCTTGAAGTGAAATAAGCAAATATTCAAAGATTAGAAAATACTAAAGCGTGAAGAACGCTTGAAATATGCGTGAAAAGTTAAAGCAAATACAAATTAATCAAATTTTGCTTTATTTTTAAGCTATTTTATTAAAATTTAGGCAAAAATCCCTACGATTAAAAAATTATGCAAAAAAAAAGATACAATTTTAGATAAAAAATAAAGTGATCTAAAATAAATTATTAATTACAAGTTGCATTTCTTTTAATTTATGTACTATTAGCAACAAACTAAGATATAAAAATTAGCACTAGAAAATTAATATATCAGAAAAAAATAGCCAATTTAAGTCAAAAATTTTCAAGATTTATTCAGTTTAGTAAGATTATATTTGAAATTGAAGATTTCAGAACACGTACGTAACTAATTAAATTTTTGAAGAAATTAATTATTATTCATTATTTAATTTTTATAATAAAAGAATTAATTATTATCTAGTAGTTAATTTATATAATAAAAGTCTTCTAAGAAAATATATTAGAGAAAAAATTGTAGAGGAAATAAACGGGAGATTGTTATGAGACATACTAATAGCTTTCGATCTCAATACACGCACTCTCGATCTCAGCACTTGCACTCTCGACCCCAACACTCGCACTCCCGACCTCAGCACTTGCACTCTCGACCCCAACGCTCGCACTCTCGACCTCAGCACTTGCACTCTCGACCCCCAAACACTTGCACTCTCGACCCCAACACTCGCACTCCTGACCTCAACTCTCATACTCTTGGCCGCAACACTCATATTATCGACAACAGCACTGGTAGAATTATCCAAAAAATAAGAATCAGTTCATTTGAGAGGGGTAGTGTGTGCTACTCCTTGTGTTTTAGTGAACAAATTTCAAAAAAGTTCACAACTTTTTATTTTTATTACACATAAAAATTTATTATGCATTTCTTTACTCGTCAGATTCCTTACAAATTTTGACCTGTTTCTGAACTTAAGTCAATTAAGAAGAATAAAGCATGAAAACATCAAACTTGAGTGCTTAGTATGAGAGGTCAAATTTTAGATTTAGCTATCGTTATGAGTTTAAATGCATTTAAAGTTAACGTAACAAGTACGTAAGCATGTTTGAACTGACAATAAACGTAAACGTGGAGTGAAATTATCGATTGCATTTGCTTGCCACAATAAATTGTGAACTTTCTGAAGTTTGTTGAAGTTGTTTTTTGAAGAAGAATTAATTATACATTCAGATTGCAAAGAAAAAAAAACAATACTCTTTCTGTATTTATTTGCACATGCATAATTAATTCAGATAATTAATAAGTCTTATATTTTGAAACTGTAAGATAAAAATTAAATTTTTACATCGGTAATTTTAATAATATAACTAAGGTATTATTATAACGTAGAAAGTAATGCGGCATAGTAAAGTATTTGTAGTAATGCGCATGTGTAAATTGAATTTCAGCAAAATTTTCATTTATGCAAATTAATTCTTTTGTAGCAAAAATCATAACTTTTAAGCTTTAAAATTTAAATTATAAAAACATATTAGCTCCAACTATTTTAGGAAGTTTCGATCTTAAGCAATTATTGAAGAGAAAATATGAATGCATAACTTTCATGTCTATCAATTTGAAAGTACAACTTTTGAAATATAAGTAAGTATCAAGTATATTGTCACTACTAAGTATAGACAAAATTATTCAAAACTAATATGTTTACATTTTATTTTTTGGCCCTATAAAATTGCTCAGAAATATTTCAAAAAAGTCTCTTGTAAACTTTTTGCAATCAAAATTTTTTGCCTAAGATTACAATGTCTACTCATTTAATAATGAGTAAGAATAAATAAATAACATTGAGGTCAAAGGTGAATTATTAATAGTATTTCAAATACTAATTTAAATCAATATCATTATTTTTGTTACCAAAAACTTGAAGTCTTGCCTAATATCGAACTTACATTCGAGTGTAAAGAACAAAACTGCATGACTGTTTTTTCTATAATTCAGTAATATCATACAATACTGTGTATTTTCACTAGAATCTAATCAGTACTGTGCAATTCTATTCCTCTCCCCTCCACTCTACTCTATTTGTTCTCACTCAATCGAA
Organism: Thelazia callipaeda; assembly: GCA_900618365.1. Lineage (NCBI taxonomy): Eukaryota > Metazoa > Nematoda > Chromadorea > Rhabditida > Thelaziidae > Thelazia > Thelazia callipaeda. Next base: position 70,643 of record UYYF01004339.1, on the reverse strand, counting down.
TCTTCATACTGTTATTGCCAAGGTCAAATCGGAGAAGTGTCTCAAAATAAAAATCTCTTGCTAGAATTAGCGCGAAGGTTAAATTTGAATTTCGAGGCTTGAATGAAAATTGCAAATCTCTGCCTTATTGTATTAGGATATTGATGTTCTCGATTATTACAACAGGTGTAAGTAGGCAGTTAATGGGAAAAGTAGTACGAGTCTCATTTTACGTCAACATAAGTATCAATTCATTATTTCAGTTTGCTGAAATCTTTGATTGTGTGCTACAATATGGTCAAACCAAAGCAAAAGTTAGTCAGTTCTTATCTTAAAAAATTTATATTTGCATAACTACTCTCGTTGCCGCCTAAATTACCACATTGAGAGCAATAATTTTAATTATTGTCATAACAGATTTTAAAAAGTTTACATTTAAATTGTTTTATTCACTGCTGTATATGCAAATATTAGTAACGGTCATCAATTTTTGAATGCATATGCAGTGATCTAAAAATAGAAATGGTGACCTGTAATCCGAAAAATCATTTATTATATCATCTGTTTTTATTATTGTAAAGAATTTTTGTGATTGAAAACTTAGTCAGCTTAGTTCAATTGACTAAAAATTTTGGCAAAGAATTGTACAGAAACAGTAGTATGTATGATGATTGCATTATTTTGTTGTAATATGAAAATTTTTAAAATTTTTTGTTAAAAAAATTGAGCAAATGAAAAATGTTTCATTTAATTTTAATTGTTTCTTCAGATGTGCACAATATTTTCATCACTCATTTTTGTGCTAAGGAATTTTATTAATGAATGAAAAATTTTAAGACGGAAGGATTTGCCCAAAAAATTGTGTGCTAACAGTATCGGGTCTAGACGGATCTGTCAAACACTTGAAAGCTTTGAAATGTGGGAAAAAGCAACAAATTCATGGATTGAAACTGCTAATAATTTTTGTCAATCAAAGGTTGAATCATTAATTTTTAATATTGGAAATAGAATTTTTACTTTATCGCACTATTTAACGCAGGAAATTAGTGTTGTCTAAGATATGTTCGAAATTGTTACTATTTTTGATAGAGTAGAATAAAGTCAATTTGCCATGAATAATCAGTGCATTACTGGTAATGACTTTTTGTGTCTTGTAAAAGCGACATCAAAAAAAATATTTAGGAAAATGAAATGAATTCTGAAGAAAGGCTAGAAGAAGCAAAGAAAATTTTGATGATCGTTCTGAATATAAAAATTGGCGACAAAATCAGTGTAAAAGTGGTAAGCTTTAGTAACAATGTAAAAAATCGGATCTTATTTAAATGCAAACCAAAAAATTTATGTGAACATAATTTTTATCTTAAAAAATTAGTTTTTGATTCTTAAAAATTTATGATATTTCAGAGAGATATGCGATATATTTTCGAAGCTTGGAAGAATCTCTATGATAAAGTTATTGAAAAGTGTTCCTGTGACTCTGATCTATGTTGTAGATTTGCTGCTGGATTAGCAGAGAAAATGAAACAAATGATCGAATTTGATAAAGTTTCAGTTAGCATCTTGATATAATTGGCAAAAAGTTGTATAAAATTATTTCAGTTAGCAAGATCAGTCTTACTACTATTAATTAGACGTTGATTCACATCATAATAAGAATTTCTAGATAATTAGTGTTGTCATTATTATCCTTTATACTAGAGTAGAAGCACTTGATTTCTCATTGTTGGCTTAACTTTGATAAAATCCAAAAATTTTTCCATTTTAAAATATTGATGTTTCCTACTATTCTTACGTTTCAATCAGTTACTCCGAAATATTCCAGATGAATTATCGCTTACTTTTCATATATTCGCAGATAATTCGAGCTCAAATCGAATGTTTTGATTATGATACTCTCAAAAACGTGTTTATTGGAGGTTTGCTTTCACATTTCAAATTATTTTTGACCATAAATGTTATTTTATTGCATTTATTTGTTGAGGCACCCACTTATGTTTTTACTTTAGATGATATATTATCTGGGATTTTTTACTTCACTGAATAATTTTTTGTAATAATTAAACTTTTGATGCTTCATTGAGATAATGCATACTTAGTGTCTTGGAAGCATCAGCAAATATATATCAGGATTTCATAAAAATTTGAATTTGTATATAAATATAGAAGTTATATATCTCTGATTTCAGATTTTGATACAACCGGAAAAGGGAGCGTTCTGGATATGTTTTGCAGATTGTTGATTGAGATTACGAAACATCTCAACAGTGAAGTCGACGAATTAGATTGCAACTTAAGAGTAAGCCGTTGTTGCAGGGCAACGAAAATAATTGAAATACATACCCGTAGATTTTTATTCTTCACATTGGGACCTGTGTAACTTATACAGTATTACTATTTCCTATATTTTCACAACGAAAGCAATATAACAGTACTATAGCAATTTTTATCTTCTAAAGATAAAGTTTTATATTGTAAAAGTCAATATTCCAGGAAATTCAAGCAGATTATTTGCCTAAATGCTCGCTTAATATCTTGGAAGCATCAACAAGTCTAATTTCTCTTATGACTGAAGCATCACACGTTATATTTGTCATCTCTTCCTTGGCAACATTCATAGGAAGTTGGTTAGTTGTCGCTGTGGAAAAAAAGTCGCGTATAAATTCTAAAATTTTTTCAAATGTTAGTGTACTTTCATTATTAATAATTTACTTTAAAAAATTCCATTTTTTCTTATCATTAATGTCAAAACTTTTCATTTTGTGGTAGAAAATGATGTCCTATTTTGTGTACTGAAATTTCGTGAAATTAAGGTCTATTCATTCAGATTGCCTCATTAGTAAAAGTAGCTTTGAATTCCATACAAAAACATTATTCTGGTCCATACGGCAGTGTACTGCTTCATCAGTTGGAACCAATATTGATTAATGGGCTTCGCTTCTCACGTATACGTCAGCACTTAATCAAATTTTGGCAAGGAACATTTGGCCTTTCAAAAAATTTGAGCGTTTCAGATGATTTGAAGTATGTGCATTTTTCTCAGTATGGTCTTTTATTAATGTTTTTCTATTTTTCTCTGCATTTCTGACAAGAAATTCTTCAGCAATTTTTGATTTTTCGTACCGGAAATTAAATTTTGAACCTTTTTATTTTCAATACTCAGTTCGCTTTCTGAGTTCCTCAAGTCTTTTACTATTTTATTCCATGTATTAGAGAGAATTTTTTTGTCGTTGCTGATTAAATTGCCTGGTATAATTATTACTTAAATGATTGAAAAATCTATCCACATATGGTGTCAAAACTAAAATTAAGAGAGTGAGCAGAGTTTTTCTCCGATAATTTATCTTTGTACAAAATTGTGTTTTCAGCATTTCATTGGGAAAAAACAAATATCTCTCATCAACCTTCTCTTCAAAAGAAGAATGTTTGTCTTTGGAAGATAGTTCAAGAGGGGCTAAATCCTCTAACTCAAACCTTGATGTTCCTGTGGATGAAAATGCTTGTAACAGCAACGAAAAGGTTATTGAAACTATAAACTGAAACCACATAAAACAAAGCAATTTTTTCCAAAAATTATGACATAAAAAGCATCGTTTTTGCGGTCTTCTTTTGTATGACTTCCTTTCTGATTTTATCACACCTTTATCTATAATGTCGATGTGCATAGAGTTCAGATGTAGAAAATTACGATATAAAATATGAAATAATAAATAAATAATTTTGCTTGTAAACCGCGTGCATTTAAAAATTAATGGTGTGTGTGTTAAAATTGTAGAAAATTCAAAAGCTATTACTTGATGGTCCACTTCCTTCTCTGTCGGAGCCAAAAATATCAAAGTCTTTAACGAGGGAAAGTACTGAAAATTACACTGTTATCAGTTCCATACCTGTAAAGAAAATACGACTAACAGATCATCAAAAAGAAAAATTGATGGAACAAAGGTTTGAATATGATATTTATGAACTTTGATTTTTCAAAAATATATGGTTATTTTTTAAAATGAGTTATTATTTGTTCCAGTGATAGCTTGCTATGTTTTGCTGAAGAAAGCGAATCGAGAGACTTCAAAAAACGCATTCCTCCAGGATATACTGATAGTTCTTCTCTTGATGGGTTTGTTTGTGAATTGTATGCTTGTTGTAAAAGAAAAATCTAGCAAAAATTCTCGAATGCTATTCACTGGTAGAATTTTAGAGGAGTTTATAAATTTAAAAAAGTGATCTTGTAGATTGGTAACAACAAATTCTTTGGAAAAAAGGTCATGGACACAGTCTAATTCTAAAAGTGAAAAAACTGAAAAGGATGAAACTGATATTTCCATACAACACAAAAGTCAGGTTGTCTTTAAAATAATATTCGACTGCATAAAAAGTTAGACAGATAAGACTCTAATACCGTATCTTCAATTTTTTGTTTGAGAATTATAATGCATTAATTTCTAATTTTTTCCTAAAATATTGTTCACATTTTGAGCATTGAATTCATGCAGTTTAAAATATTCGGTATTGAAATTTTCCTATCAATTATATTTGTGATTTTGTATGATTTTTTCCAGGATGTTTCGAATGTTGAAGTTATAGAATGTGGCAAACTATCGAATAAGAATTCTGTAGGTTTGTATTTTTTTATTATTATGAACGTTTGCATTGAATGTCATATACATTGAGATCAATCCTAATTTTCAAAAAATTGCCGCTCAAAATTTGCTCACTTCAAATTTACTATTGTTAAATTCATTGATCTGTTATTAGCGATTTCTCATTTTAAAATATTGTAAGTGTTTTAGTCCTCATTTTTTTGGTTTTTGAGAACATAGTACAATTTCGCCATATCATTTTAGTACAAAACTTATTAAGAAGGTTGATCGTTTAGTGATAGTTTTTTGATAATTTCGGATAGCTGTAATTTTTTCTGTGAATTTTTTTAAAGATGATGTCGGTATCAAGGATACAAATGATGATAGCTTTGGAATAACCTTGCTTGATAAAAATTCAGAAGATAAAAGTCCTCAGAGTTTACAAGCAGTGAATTTTTCAAGTCTACACGGATCGCCCGTAATTTTTTAAAAAGCTTTGCTTCATCAGAATTCAGTCATGATATATTAAGGATAATAGTTTTTTGAAAAGTAAATTAGAAAGATTTGATCTGAAAATTGAAGGCGTTGATCACCATATTTAAGAGATCGCATTATTACATTATTTAAAAAGCAGTGTTTTAATTTTAAATAGTGTCTGGATTTTTCAAAGATGATGTGAGCTTCAGAAAAGTGTAGAATGCAGTCTGAGCGTTATTATTTCAAAAGAAAATGTGATTGCATCACCGAGAACACCCACCAGCATCTTAAAAAATTTGGCGAATAGAGCAACTACTCCAAGTTTCAATTCTTCTTCTGCCAGCGCAAAAAATGTATTCAAACAGTTTAAAGTATATTATTTTAGTCTATAAATGAGCGAAAAAATCGTCATTCATCATTTTATGATTGATTAATCTTTACTGAATATAAATGAGAATCATCAGTACACGAGGAGCGCTAACAATAAATTTTTCAATTAGTTGCTTTTTTCTGTTGCAGTTTAAATAGTAATCAATCTCTACTTATATGCATTTAGAAATGATACCCTGTCGTTTAGAGCAAGCATGTTCACTTTGATGCCTCCACTCTCGATGACGATGATATTCACGGCCCACCAAAAAAAAGATATTATCGAAGTCCACGGTCTTCGCTCTTCCCCAATATAACGGCAAATTTTTTCAACATATGCATATTTTCATATCCTTCATCGCTGCTGTAGCTTTTTATGTAATTTCAAGTATACATCGTTTTATGTGCTCATTGGCATAGATTAAAGTATGTATGAATTGAAAGTTGCTATTAGAGGAGATGTTTATTTAATTTTTCAAACAGCATGATATTAAGTAGTATAGTATGCATTTACTTCACGTTCAAGCAAAATTCATGATCGCTGCAATTTTTTATTAAGTTTAATAATACTGCCGTTTTCTATTTTAGCTGAAAAAACGTCCTCAGAAGATTGCATTAGTAAAGCAACGTTCACCTGTAATACTTACAAATAAGGACCCTACTAAAGCATCCTTCCCGCCACTTGTAAATTCTGTGGAATTGATCCCTCCTCAGATATATCTGAAATTAGCTCCAACAATGAGGTAAGCTTTTATTCCGTAATATTCCTCTTTTTCTATTTATTAAATATTATTCTACAATTATTTTCTATTTAAGTGCTCTTGCTCTTCGGTCTTTATTGAGTACTCGTGGTGTTGTAACCATTGGCGACTTAGCTCTTGTATCAGAACAGGATATTCAAACATTTCCGTTTCGCGAGCCAAAACTCAGTCGTTATGTAAAAGCTCTAGAAGAATATTTCAGAATGGTAATGGCTTCAAAAATATAATTTATGAAAGCTCATATAGCTCATATACTATCGAAATTAAAAATTTTATATTCCTATTCTCGATGATTTAGGAGAAATTAGTGGTAAGATAAAGTCATAGCAGATCAAAACATAGAGCATAATGATTGATTTGCTCTGTTTAGGCTTCGAGAATAAATCAGCAATATTCATTTATATAATATGCACAATATTTTATATAACCATTCGCTAACAATCTTGTTTGTATGAAATTTAAATAATTGTCTGTAAATTAGTTTGATGAATGTCACAATACTCTTCTGTTCGAAACAAGCATAAGTATTGCAGAAGAATACAGTGAGCGCAGAAGACGCCATTGAACTAGAAAAAATCATGGAACGTTCGTTGACTCCAAAAGATGTTTGGTCAAAGAAAAGTGATGCTGAGCGTAATCAGGAAACGAACGTTCAAGAAGAATCTAATGATTTGCCTAATGATGAACTGATGAACGCAGATTCTCCATCAAGGTCTGTGGAATTTTCAAGGGAGAACATGAAAGGCGATAAGGAATCATCAGAAGTAGGATATGTGAATCCATTTCAACATGGTTTGAAACGATTTCCACCAAGTGCTGGGAAAAATTTTGACGATGATGATGATACTCAGTGTATGCAGCAAGAAAGACTAAAGTCAAGATCATGTTATGATAAGGATTTGAAAGATAAGGCAGACAACGATGAAAATGATGATTTCGTTATTCCACTCAAGAAAGCTTATAATTGCTTTCTTGAAAATTCTGTTGTTGCAGCTATATCAGGTAATTAATCGAACTGATTAGTTTTACGGAATTTTTATTATTTTATACTTCAGATAAGATATACACCAAATACTTCATGAAAAATGGAGTAGTTTTCACGAAATTAACCTGCATAGGAAACAACAAGAATAAATGAATTTGTAGAGTGCATCTTATTCAGTTTTCGCTGAATTCATTCGAGTTGCATTGAATGAGAGTTTGAAATTTGTATTCCTTATTGCTGAAATTCAATCTGAAATATTTCAATGATTTGAAAATATTGTGATGGAAGAAAGTTATATGTACTCCATTCATGTTTCGTTTCTAGGGTTCCATGTTTCTAAATTTTTAAGAATAGAATAATTATGTATTTTATTACCAAAGCATCATAAATAATTAAAAGTGGTATGAATAATTTCTTTGATTAAAAATGAATTTTGCCTTCAGGTGATCGTATAAAAGAATTCAGTAATGAAGAATTGATATTGTTTTCTCAGGCATGCGCTGCATTCCAAACTGCAGTTCTTAATGTATCGAACCGGCAAAATTTATCCTGAACATGTTTGAAATCTCAGAAATAGATGTTTCCTAGAGTATTATGCTTAAAACTTTGAATGCTTCTGGTTATGAAACTGTTTTTCATAAACTTTTGTAAGAGAATATTATTTGAATATGTATTACACTGTCATCTCTTATTTCGTACATTAGCTTGGAAGTCTGTTTTTGATGAAAAATTAACTGCTTACAATTGCTCTTATTTCTAGAAAGCTATGAATTTGTGAATCCTTTATGTGTTTTCCATAGATTTTCTGTACTTGATGCTGTATTTATGAGTTTGAAGTACAAATCTTGGTAGAGAATAAAAGTACATATGAAAATAGTGTAAAAACATTTTTATTAAAAAATATTTTTCAAGTTTATTTATTTTATTTTGTTCGTTGTATTGCATGCATCATTCATTTGTCGTTTTCCTCAGGTGCATCTCATCATCAGAGCATTCTCTTTATTACTAAAATACCTTTGTTATTTTAGAAGCCAAAAATTCTGTAAATATTTTTGAGAAGAGAATTGTGTACAATAATAATAATAATAATGGAATATAATCAAGCAAAATGAAATGTAATAAATTTCAGCGATTTATGTCGTAGTTGTTTTATTTTTGTAACCAAAACATTTAGAATTGGTATAAAAATATAAAGTTATCAAGTGAGTGCTTTTTTGACTTGACATATCAAGCATTCAGGGTTTCTCATCAAAGGTATGAGATATATGTTTGATGTAATTTTAAAATTTTGAATATTCATAGATTAATCAAAGCCAAGTAATTAAAAAATATTTTGTATTCAAATGAATGAATAAAACTTCCAAAAAATTCATACTTAGTATAAAACTAGACTCCATATAGAATGATCAAATACTAAATTTAGACAGTACTACAATTATAATAAAACCTTATGTCGTCAAATATAATTATTAGTGGTTTCTTATATGAAGCAAATATTTTTATATCAAGTATTTCGATTATATTATTTCAGAAAAATGCTGATTAACATATTTATGGTACTTACGATTATTCCTCAGGCATTCAGCTTTATTGAGATATATCTGCTTTATGCAAAAAGGCAGTGTGTTGGAGCAACGGGGAGGCTAATGTGTAATGGAAGACCATCTCCTAATGTATTGGTGGAATTATACGATGAAGATAGTTGGTTAATTAATCACTTTTTTGTAAATTAATGTCTTTAATTATGCTTACAAAGCTTTTGCGCATTATAAACTGAAATCCAACTTTTGTAATGACATATTAAAATGATATTTAGTATCAGAAATAGTCAAAATAACTGCTTGATATTAAATGATAATTCAGCATTGCATACAAACATATCTCAGTATACAAAAGGCTTTATGCATATATGATTAAGCATTTAATTTATTTTTTTTAAGTATTAAATTTTCGTGTAATCAAATTTTTCAGCGTGAAAATTACTTTAACATTTATTCATTTAACGTGTTTATAATTGTTAAGACATAAAAAAAATGCATACTTTTAGAATCACCTTTTTTACTCGATACTGATGACTTGTTAGGGAGTACTTATACAAATGCTACTGGATATTTTCAAGTCTTTGGATGCCTGTATGAGATTTCAAAAATAATCCCCAAAATTAACGTCTACCATGCTTGCAATGATGAATCCGCGGTACTTGATTTCTTTTTGATCGAAATTACAAAATTTTTTACTTCAAGCTTGTCTATTGCTTGTGTTATTTATTTGTTTTTATTTCAGATCTGTCAGCTTATTTTGGAGGATTACATACCTTACAGTTACGTGGATGCTCAGCCATTTGACCGATTTCATTCTGAAGTAAAGAAGCAATTTTACGATTTTGGAGCAATTAATATCACTGACAGATCTGGTAAAGAGTATCGTAGTTGTTTCCGTCGCTTACACTTTTGGCGTTATTGGTAATGACTGAAATAATAAAAATAAAGATAAGTAATGACTTTAAAATTTATGACTAAAATAATAATTTGGGAATTTTTTATTATATATCATTTTGTTATTTCTAACTGTTGCATTACAATTATTAATGATTAATAAAAATATTCATCTTTATTTGTAAAGTACTTCTTACTATGAAAAATCAAATAAAAAATAAATGAATGATAAAAATAAAAATAAATAAATAAAATAAAAATAAGTAGTTCATAGTACATTTTAATAAATAATTTGATTCCAAAAATTTTACGAAAGTTTTATCAATAATATTTTTTGTAATTATTTGCATTCATCAAATGTTTGTACTACATGAATTAGTTTGAGTAATCAAGCACTCTCAGATTGAAAGTCATCTTCATAGCAGATATTATATTGTTTATAATTATTTATAAAATACTAAAAATCAGTAAAAACAAAAAATATACTTTGAATGAAGGAATTGACTTAAGACATTCAAAAAAAAGTTAAATGAATTAACCAGGATTTCGCGATATTATTAATCCGCTTGATTATCTGATACCTCCAATCAGTATATCCTTTTATGTTTTGTTTTTCGAGACCTTCAACAACCTTCAGAACCTATTAACTGAACGTTTAAAAAGAAAGACTTAAAAAGTAAGGTATAATCAGAAGGGAAGATTTTTTAAAATATACTCAAGTTCTTAATTTAAAATATCATTTACTTTCATTATTAACTGAAGTATAATTTGAAGAAAAAAAACGCGAAACTACCAAAATTTATTTAATTTATTATTTTTTGAATATTAAATTCATTATCCGTTGCAAAGTTCACACTTTGCAGATACTGGATGTTTAACTATTTACTATAATTCATTCTGCTTTGAATGATTCATTTTCTGAAATCAAGTTTGTTTCTAATAATAATTGCGTTAAATATTAATTTTATTCCAAACAAAAAAAAATAATTACAAATTTTATACAAATTAATTGTTGAAATTTTAGCAGTAGTATCATTTTAACAACTACCCCAAAATTAAAAATAACAGTTTTTATTTTTATTACAAATAGAAGGTAAGGATTTCGACTTTTTAACTACAGGTTTTGATGATGCATTGTTGTTTTGTTTCGCTGTATATTAAACGACAGATTCTTGCCCTTTAACCTTTTCCTCAACATAGCTGTAACCTGAAATTCTTTTGAAATTTCATCTAATAATGATCAAATAAAAAGTTTTCGTCTCAAGGAAGTTTGACACTAATGTAAATAAAATTTCGTTACTAACGTTTTTAATCAAAAACCAAAATTTAGTGGTAATAAGCTATGAGTTAATAATTAGCACAGTTTAACAGATTGATAAGGTTTCTATTTATTAAGCTATTTGTTTTTAAAATATTTTTTAATTAAGTTAATGAAATTGTTTGCTTTAACTTTACAAAAAAAAGGAAAGTATATGCAAAATCTACACCTCACAATGGATGGTTTAATATGACTTAGCTATTTACAAGCCTTGTTTTCTGAATTAAAAAAATTTGATTTTGCATACTTTAAATGAAAATAATTACTTACCGAATCCCAAAGAAAATTTTGCACTAAGCGGTCGAAAGTTTGTCCTCTCACGTATTTCAAGTTATCACCGTGAATTGGCCCTACGCTTTTTCCGCAACTCTTGAAAAATTCTTATTTTGCACTTAATAATATTATTAATCCTTTGAGCCATTTTTCATAAGGATTTTTGTGAGTAATTAGTATATTGCTTCATAAAATTAGCCAAAAAAGTGCCTTAAGTGAAATTAGAGATAAGTGACAAGTAATAAAGGCAATAAGATAAATGCAAATAAGGTTAAAAATATACATATTTGAATTAGTATAAAATTGCCAAGAAAAAACCTCAGATGGGCTAAGGTTCGAGCCCACAGATGACATTCCGCTTCAAGTTCTTCATCTGATATTGGTTCACATTCATAAAACTGACCTTTAAACTCGAAATACGAAATGCTTTTCGATTTCTCGTGGATCATAGCGCATGAAAATTTTTAATATTTCCGAGAAATAATTTTCAATTATTTTAATTATTTTTTCGTGAATTTTTAAGCTAAATTCTTCAAACTGAATGCTTTTATTACGTTGGCAAGTATTGCTATGGAGACATAAATGTGATTTATTATTTTATGAATAGTGGCTTTACGTGTTGAGTAACTTCACTTTTTTTTACATTTTTAGAAATTCGCTCAGCCGTGAAAAACTTATTAAAAAATTCACAACTTTCTATATGGAGGTCATATCTTGACCTCTTGTCCTTTTATATTTGATCGAGTAATTTTCTATGAACTTACTGAGTGTTTCTGAAGTTGGCAGAAAGATTACAAATTAGTCGGTCGATTAGTACGAAAATAACTCCAAGTTATTTTCAAACAAACTTTGATTAATTTATGATTATTGTGGACTATTTTTGAATTTTTATATGAATAAAAATGTTGGCTTTTTGATTTGTGAAAAATACTTCACAGTGTTGTCTATCAGATCTGTAAAAAATTACCATAATAATATCAATACTATTTACTTTATTCTGCTGAGATTCTTTAAAATACTGTCTGTACAGTGTGAAAACATATTTCTTCCCTTGAATTATTGTAAAGATTTGGTGACAAAAATTAGCAAAAAATTTATTTTTGGATATCTTCCAATGAGAAAATGTTGAGATCGAGCTGGAGCAGATGGCACAACCTTGAAACTGAATATGATTGCACCTTTTTATTGACATGAGCGTGCAAGCATAAGAGGTCAAGATATGACCTTCATATAACCATTATTTTCTGTCTGCAAGTGTTTATTCTTTCATCTTCCTCATGGCAATTTTGGTTATAACGGTAAAAATTTTGAATTTAATTACTAAATAAACAATTATTAACTACCGAATAATTTGCAATATTTAAGTGATTTAATAGGATATTAGAAATAAATAGTAATAATTAATTAATAAAAAATTTTCTTCTTTTTTAATGGTATGATTTAGTTGAAGAAAAATTTTAAAAATTCGTAACGTTAATAATTTAATATATTATCGATCAAATGTTATTCAAATTTAACAGAATTCATCAAAGAAAAACATGATTTTTAAATTAACTATCTATGATTAATAAACTAATTAATCTAATAATGTACAATCATAATCAAATTATACTCTCGAAAAATTTTTCCTACTGAACTTTGTGTTTTCTAAATAAACTTTAGTTATCTTGCAGCAGTAGATTTAAAATTTCGATAACAATTAAAATATTAATCACTAAAATCATTAATTGAAAGTTTCATCTATAATATTTGTAGTTTCTACTTCTCATGCTATTCGGCATGACGGATCAGTGCTCGCCCCTTGCGCCAAGAAACCCATTCATTTCAGATCACAAGTTATTGGATGATTTAAGTAAGCTACTCACTAACATAAGGATTTTAGTGATTTTAGTTTAGTTAGTAGTAGATGACTTTGAATCAAAATAAATAATTTATCGAGTATTTAATTAAACTATCAATCTTATGTCACTAATATTTTAATGGATAGCTAATAAATTGATTTGGAATTTGAAATAAGTTAACTGTGTATTGTACGTAAGAAACAGATCACCATTGTCATCTTAATTGATCAATTCTAGAAAATTGTAGCTTAAAATTTCAGTTAATTAATTTAACAGTTAGAATTCTTACTGATTATTACTAAGTATGAAAACTAATGCAATCAAGTATTTTATAACCAAGTACTAGAACTAGTGTAGTTAATTGTAAATAAGTTATATCAATTAGGAATAAAAATTTTTTAATAACTTTTAGTGAATAATAATGGAATAATACTAAATTGGATACTAATTAGTGGATTATTTTAATTAATTGAGTATTTTGCAGATAATACTTTGAGATGTTTGCTATGGAAGAAAGAAAAGGATGACAGTAATAAAAGTGAAGGATTCTATCAAGATTACAATGCCAGCAGATCTCTAAAAGATTCAAGCATGGAATTAGTTTTGAAAAATGAACGGAAGGCTACAGTCAACGACTGCATGAATAATATCGTACGTTCATATGTGACAGAAAGCTTATCAAATTAAATATCAAAGATATGATTGCTTAAATTTTTGGTAAATGAAAACTTGCTTTACAGTTGCTTTTTCTAAAAAAAGCAGATTTTAATCTGATGCATTTTATTGATAATTTTTGTTTCGAAGAATACCGAATGTGAACTCAGAAAATCAACTTTCAAAGGCTGTAACACAGTTATAGTTCAAAATTATACGTTAATTAGAAAAAAGCAATTCTATTACAACTTTCGAAGATTTTTATAAAAATTAAGATTAATGGATCTAATTCAATCCATTATTAATTAATTAATTAATTAATTACCAATTAATTTTTAGAAATGTTCTATTTCGACGGATTGTGGTAGAGAGGGTCGCTGTGTGTATGGTAAATGTAGATGTCAGTGTATTCACAAAGCACCTTGTGCTACAAAGAATGATTGTTTCGGTGGCACATGCAATAATGCTTGTACCAAATATGCTGCTTTTGTTCACGATGAATGTGGTTCAAAGGTCAATGCCATCATAAATTCTTACCAACTGTGCTGTGTTGCAAAATTTTAATTTTTTTTCAACAAACCTACACATCAAATCCTTACATATTAAGTGATGACATTACAGAAAATACAGTTTTTGAACATTATTGCAAGTTGTAAAACTTCTCCACTGATGATATGAATTTAGGGTTTTTTCTTGAATATTTTGCGTAGAGTAAATTACGACATTACTAATTATGAATACCTGTTCACAATTCTTTACTTTATTGCTTGCAAATATTAACATGAAACACATTTGCGTGTAGAAGTTTTGCATTATTTAGATATTTAACGTAAAAGAAGAAAGGTCAAACAGTGCATAACTGCTGCTTCTCAGGTATTACACTCTTTCCCAGTAAATATTATTCTTACTTTTGAGGACGAATGTGCTAATGGGACACAATGTCTCACGGGGGTATGCGTTGGTGGTGGTCGACTACGTGATGGCTTATACGACGCAGTATCTTGCACTCCTACTACTGTGAAAAGTGATTGTGAAGGATACGGTACCGGTTTATGTGCGATGTTCGCAAATGCCTGCATACGACACAAAGACCCATCACAATTAGGTTTACGAGCAAATGGTATTATCTGTGCTGGTGGAATTTCGGTTTGTTTATTAATATTTACATAATCAAATTAACTTTACAAGATGCAATAAAAATTTAATAACTGCAAAAGTTGGTATTTATTTTCATAAGAGAGAACTGTATGATTATCCCACCTTCAAAATGCAAATTTCAGAAAACTGAATTTTCTAGGCTTCTCTTGGTTTCCCTACTTGTATCAATGAGAAAGGTAATGCAACTACATGTGTTATGGGGAACACATGCATGTTTGGCATGCACTGTGGCAGCTGTTCGTGTGCAGGTCTTTAAACGCATATTACATGATAATAACACGTGATACGTGATAATAATGATACTTTTTTGAATTCAATCACTGTCATATTTGCCAAAAACTGTTTAAATTACTTAACAAAAACCTAATATGATGAATATGAAAGGAAAAAAAGTAATTTCATATAATGCTAATTTTTGATTTTTTGAACAAAATAAAATCAAGAGACATTATCTCAATTCTCTCAGTGTAATTTTAATTCGACTTCATAGTATTGTTAATTTCACGTTGTTTAGAATGAAAAATATTCATTTCAAGATATTTTATTAACAAAATATATTTTTTTATAGGACATTTAATGAAAGTTAGTAGTATACAAATTACAAGCTGGTAATTAGTAGAGAGTATTATTCGGTATTTCTGAATAATAGGTTCCAATTTGGTTCATTAATGTTTGTCTAAATTCTGCGAGATAGTGTTGCATTAATTTTTTTTCTGAAAAAAATCACATAATAATTACTAAAAAATTGAAACTCAAATAACGTTTTTAATGAAACTTAAATAAAGTTTTTAATCTTTGTAAATGTCATGTTTTTGCATTTAAATTTTAAAATTACTGAAAATTTTTACTTAGTTTTACTTCTAGTTTTTAATTGCTAACAAAATAGCACAAACAAATTATGGTTCTATTAATTAAAAAAAGGTCAAAAACTGTAGTACTTACTATGATTGTATGAAAAGCACAAGATTTTTATGTCATCATAATCACACTTTAGTAAGTTTACAGGTGTGGCTTTTATAATTAGTGGAATTAAAATAGATATGAACTGTTTAACAAATTGTTCATTCTGCTTCATCAAATTGTCCATACGTTCAATTTCTTCCATAAATCCAATACCCTTAAATTTTTTTTCTTTTCCTTGTAAGAAGTAATTTTATTACAAATTTGTGGTGTACTGATAGTATCAAACATTATATTCATAATTTCAACAATGCAAATGAAATGAAAACAAACTTTTACATAATTTTCGACTAATTTCGGAAGAGAATGAGGTGGTGGGAAAGAAATGAGCAATGACCTCGACAACTCATCACTGCTGTATTTTTTTTCGTCTAAATTAATTGAGCTAAAGAACTTATTTAAAAAAAAGATAATTATTAAATCTCATAAAAAGTAATTAGTAAATCAGAAAAAATCATTACTTTTGCTTGTGCTAAAAAATTTTATACAGTTAACTTTCAAAAGAAAAAAGTATTCACGTTTGACATCGGCTTTTTTTAACTGCAGTATTACCGTAGAACGATTCCCTGCCAGAGAAACTGAAAAAGAAAAATTATTGAACTGAATGATTCATAACAATGAGTCGAAGTTAATTATCACTCTGAATAATAAGATAACTAAACTTAAAAAACTAATAAAAGAATCTAATTATGTGATACTATTGTGATAGACAATGTAATATTTTTCATCCCAAAACTTACAAATGAAAGTTGTTCTTTCAATACATTTTTATTCAATCAACTTTGACCTCATTTCGTGAATTTGGAATAATGCATTATTGGGATAACTGAATCAACACAGTAATTACCTAACACTGCAGTAAGTGTCGCATTACAAAGCGTTGCTTCATCCGTGAAAATTCGAATTTTCTTGCGACAATTGCCGATCAAAACTCCGGAATTGCTTGAAGTTCTTACCCACACAATATTTTGCTTGCGGCATTGACAAGTCAAATGATAAATGATTCCGTCATTCTGGACTATAAAATTTGCTTTTTTGTTTCCATTTATGGATAAAATAGAACTTTCAGTGTTGTAATAACAAGAAGAATTCTTTAACTCTTTAAATTTGTGATGTAAGTGCAAAGTCTTGCATAGTATCTATGCTTCTGTACCACTAATTCTCAAGATATTAACATAGGATTTAATTTGAAATTATATACATAAGTGTTGCTCAGAAAATTACAAATTAATAACATAAAATTATGCATATATCTTACACTTTTGTGAAGAGACAGCTTGACCATCTGTGTACGGTTTTAAACTTGCCCCTTGAGAACGGCAACCAGGGTCATACAGTAATACATCTTCAAGTAGTAAAGTTGCACTCAAATATTTAGAAAATATCCGAGACAAAATTATTTCACAAAGTCCAATAAAAGGTGTTGTTTGAGTGCAGTTGAAATTAGCGGAGTATCAACAGTCTGGGGGTTATCGACTATGTTGGACTGAATACATTCCGAAAAAAAAAGTTATTGAAGGACTAGAGTATAGGTCAAAAGTTCATTCCAGCACATCCTGAAATAGATCAAAACCAACTGTAGCCTTTCACTTCAATAACAAAGTCAGCCACCCAACGAGCCTCCGGCTTTTTACTATCATTAGTTTCCTCAGCTCGAACCTTCAGTAGATGCTGTTTCGCAGTAACCGCATGATATACCATTTCTTTAGTGAGAGGAAATCTCCATAGTGACTAGAAATTGCTTGGGTATTTTGCAGCAGTGACTCATCCTTTATTATTTATACTCTTTACTAGCAAATTTACATAAATATCGTTGTCGTTATAAGTATTGATGATCTCTTAATAAATGCAAATTCAAATGTCTGGCAAATTTTCTTTTCTTTCAGAAATCTTCCAGTGTTAATTATTTCGATCTTGATGTTAATCACTTTTAATTAGAACAAATAATTCAAATTAGTCTTTCGAACCCGAAATTATGAACCTTTAGTGGCTACTTGAATCACGACCGGGATTTGGCTTGAATATTAATCGGAATACAGTATTCAATCCTTCTTTGCAGTATTTTCATGAACTATTGTTTAGTGTTTTATTAATTTAAACTAGAAGTGTTTTGAACTGTACTTCGGCACTAGGTGGTATGCTGAAATCTTATCTGTTTCAGAAATTTATGTTCCTAATGTATTGTATCTAATTTCTTGTGGTTAAACACATTCACTTGTTGATGGTATTTGAAATATAAGTTCAGCTTAGTTGTTAAAATACAAGTGTTAATATTTTACTAAAATTTTGCTGCCTAATGTTTTTCTCGCATAATTTCAATCAATAATTACTGATTTCAGTTTAGTTGTTTTATTAACGTAACAGAATTATTCATCGAAGTTTGATAATCATTTTTAGGTTAATTTCGTTTTTTTTCTTCATTTTTCAGCCATCATTTACTTGTTCTACTTGTTCTACTTGATTTCCCTAATGCTAAAGCCTAGAAATCGTTTTACCATTGCATATAATTTTTATTAAATTCGCTATTGAAACTAGGAGCTTGTTTATTCTAAACTAATGATACGGCGCAAACAACTCAAGAATTCGCAAACTTCGGAAATTAACATAAATAATGACGGCACCTCCTCCAAAGGTATACTCTGCAAAATTCATCTTTTTTCCGTTTATTTTATAATTATAATTATTAATTGAAGATTAAGATGGCAGGAGATGCCGTATATTTTGTATCCGGAAATTAAGTGTTTTAAAAATAAAAATCAAATCTAATTCTTTGGTATTGAAAGTAATTTTTTTTAACCTTTGCCCGATGGCTTCATATTATTTGCAGTAAAAGCCATGCGACATGGATCGGTTAAAGATGCAGAAAGTGATGAAGAAGATTTGAGAGCGCAGATACGTAACGATGTGAATGAGGAAGTAAGCACCTTTGTATGATTTTGTAGGACATGCTTTTTTAAAACATGTAGTTTTTCGGAGTGGGGGCATGTTATGATGTTATGAATATGTGTTTTTTTTATATGTAGGCTTCAATTGACTTCAAATTGTAGGGACACAAAGTTTGTGTCTCAATGTTTTACTTGTTGTACAAATAACAACATTAATATCTTAATATTACTTTTTTTTCAGAATTTATTGAATATGGAAATTCCTCCAATGCCGGAACCTATTATGAGTGCTGATGGTAATGGAAATAGGCTGATGTTAACTAGTATCAATGTTGAAAATTTCAAATCTTATTATGGCAAGCATGTTTTGGGCCCTTTTCATCATGTAAGTTGGAGATTTAATTTATGAAGCATTTGTGATATTGTCATTTGTAATCGAAAATCCAGCATTTTTACTTGTTCTCTTTGTCTGTATTTACGTTTTGAAGAAAAATCTCATGTAACTATTAAGGCAATTTTCTCCAGAATTTTTCGGCTGTGATTGGTCCTAATGGAAGTGGAAAAAGTAATGTAATTGATTCGTTGTTGTTTGTCTTCGGTTATCGTGCATCGAAAATTCGCTCAAAAAAAATTAGTGTCCTTATCCATTCTTCTGCTGGACGCGAAGACATATCGAGTTGTACCGTTGGTGTAAATTTTCAAAAAATCATTGATCTGGTTAGTAATTGAGTTCATTGAAATTTGCGAGCGAGCAATTATGTCGCAGTTTTTAGTTTCGAGCTCAAAACATAGTTTCTTACTCAGAATTTCACTAAGAAGATAGGTGAGAAGTATATGTGCATAAACTTTGACCTGAGTTGCAGCATTTAATTAGTTATTGTGAATACTAATTAAGCCTTTGTAGGTTGCAACTAAAAAATGCTTTTAAAATATTGTTTGCAGGGCACAAATGTTTTTGCAGAAAATACCAATCATATTTACATCAAATTTCATTTTTCAGTCAGAAAGTTTCATTTCATATAAATTTTCTTCCTAATCATAAATTTTTTTAAGCCGGATGGTAGTTACGATGTTGTACCACATAGTCAGTTTACTGTCAGTCGAACAGCATTTCGAGATAATTCTTCGAAATATACATATAATGGAAAGACAATGCAATTTAAAGAAATTGCAACGCTTTTACGAGATGTTGGGATCGATCTCATTCATAATCGCTTCCTTATTTTACAGGCAATAATTTTTATGCATCATTTCTTGTTAAAACTAATTATTCATAATTTGTACTAATAATTTTCGCTTCTAAAATAATGAGTTGTAGGGGGAAGTAGAACAAATTGCTTTGATGAAACCCAAAGCTTTGAACGAGAACGATGATGGCATGCTTGAATATTTGGAAGACATCATAGGTTCAAGCAGACTCAAAGTCAGTTTTTATTTTGATTATTATCCTAAGATTGCATGAAAAAAGTTTGATGTTAGATTAAATCAGTCATTCTTTCTAAAATACATTGTTCTGATTTTTACGTTTTCCTTCATTTTAAGGTTCCAATCGAAAAAATCCAGCAAAAAATCGACCAGTTACAAGAAGAACGTTCTGCCCAGTTGAATCGCACAAAATTTGCTGAGAAAGAAAAGATTGATGCAGAGGGTCCTATGGCAAATCTTGTTACCGAACTACGTGTTGACAACGGTGTTGCGTTGACAAAAAATCGTTTGTTTCAAGCTGAAAAGTATATTTCGAATTGAAGTTGTAGAAATTCTTTTTTGTTGTACTTATTGATGTGACTTATTTTCTATGTCAGTTCTTCAGAACTCAATCATTTTTGCATTTAAAAATCCACATTTATTATATATATCCTATCTAGATGTGGAATTAAACTGGAATTAAAAGCTGATGAGGAAAAAAAAGAAAAACTTGAGAAAGAATTAGAAGTTGCGAAACAACGACAGCAGGAAGTTTTAGCCCTGCAAAAAAACAGGAAGGATGAGCAGAAAGAGCTTCAAAAGTATTACTTTTCGTTTTGTTTCTAGATTTATTGTGGTTCTGGTATTTCACATTTATATATAGCAGGCATAGATTATGGATATATCGTAGATTTAATTTTAAATTCTATTACCTTTGCAGAGCGTTCGATAAAATTCAGGAAGAGTTTGAAAAAACGAAACATCAGCTTAGCGAGTTCGAGCAGGCAGAAAAAAGACGTAAGGCTGAGCTACTTCGTCTCAATGAAAAGAGAAGTAAATTGGTCGAGGACATTACGAAGGAAGAAAAAAAGGTTTTTTTATCTCTTTGCAATGACAGTTATGGATTATCACCAGTTCATATGCGAACATGCATTTTTTTTTAAATTTCGTGGTTTGAAAAAGTAGTCATCCAAGCAAGAAATATTTGGATTCAATATAGCTTAAAGTACCTTCTATTTTTCTTCTTGACTTTTGAAGATGTAGTTAGAAGATAATGCATGAAAAGAGATGTTGTTTGTGAGGAGTCGTAATTGCTTTCTGAAAATATCACAGAAAATGAACGATTCTTTTTTTAATTAAATTTTATGTTGTATGATACATAGCTCCATCACGCTCAATGTCTGCAATTTATATGTCTCACTCTTTTACGAGCAGTTATGCTGAGTGTATAACGTCAAATTATTCAGATAACGTATAACTATCAAAAGTACTTGCTATGTTTATATATTTTGTGACATAAATAAATAGTATTTTAGATCGCTGAGTTAGAACAAGTTCCACTGAAAGCTAAGAAGAAACTTGAAGAATTTCTCGAAATACTAAATGGTATTGATGATGAGATTACTCGCAAGCAAACTGAAGTGAGATTTGTACTATAGTATTATTCTTTGTGATTTTGGGTATGATTAAAGGTTGCTACAGGTTGATGCTCATTTGAAAGAAGTACAAGAACAAACAGCTATATTTGAAGATCCCAAGAAAACATTAGAAGAACAACTTGGAAAGCTCACTGCTAAAGAAGACGAAGCAAGCAGCAAGGTCAGACTTTTAAGATATATAAGCTAAGCATTATGAAGTCAACTGCACCAATTAAAATTACAAAAGCAAAAGTGCTTCAAGAACACAGTTGTGCGATGAAATTTCGAAGCCTAGTATACAATAAACTATGTATGTATCACAAACCTTTAAAATCGGTCGATATTATCATAAGTCTGAAATAAACAATCAATAGAAGAGTTTCAGTTAGCATGAATTGATAATTAAAAACAAATTACTCGAAGCGTTAAAGTTGTGTAATCCATTGTTTTTGCCATACCCTGTTGTTAGGTTTCATTTTATTATATTTAGCACATTTTTAGGGGAAGAAATGATCAAAATTTTGTTAGCGAAAAGAGTCATAACTATATATCTAAATTGCAAAACCATAGCTTTTTATCATATTTATTAATAGTCCATCACATTCATTTATTATTTCCATAGAATTTATAATTATGAAGAAAGTGATAAAGAAGCCATTGACTTTAGCCATGTTATCATCGGCAAACTTTCGTTCAAAGTATCCATTTCTATATTCAGGAAATTAGAAATCTTGAGAAGCCTAACTCATATAGTGGGAATGTGATTAATTAGACGACAAAAAAGATCTTGAAAAAGTGCAGAAGACAGAAAATAATAAAGTTCACTAAATAAAAGAATCAGAAGTCTTTGTAAAATTCGATAGAATTGGTTCTTAATATCTGTATTATTATTGGGCATTCACAAAATGAAAAAAGAAGAGGTTTGACTGAAATAGGTTTTAATAATCGCCCATCATTGTTGAGATATTTATGGATATTTTCAGTTAACGTTGGCTCAAGAATCGCTGCAGTTAATGCGCAGAGAGGAGGAAATGGAAAATAAAAAACTGCTTGAAGTCCGTACAGAACTCGGGGATTCAAAATCACTCTTGGAATCTAAGAAAAAGCAAGTTTTCTTATTAATTTTTTCAGTTTGGGGTTTTTTTAAATTTCCATTACAGTTTCGCGTCCAGATCTTCCCAAATATTATTTTAATTTTAGTGAATTAGTCAAACTGAATAAGATACTTCCGAATATTAATAAGGAACTTCATGC
Source organism: Thelazia callipaeda (assembly GCA_900618365.1). Taxonomy (NCBI): domain Eukaryota; kingdom Metazoa; phylum Nematoda; class Chromadorea; order Rhabditida; family Thelaziidae; genus Thelazia; species Thelazia callipaeda. Next base: position 47,898 of record UYYF01004339.1, on the reverse strand, counting down.
TCTACAATGTGATTTCATGACTAAAAAAAAGGAGGAAACAGAATGTGCTGATAGGGTCAGTCTTTTAGTTCTTAATTTTATAAATTATTTTGAACTGCTTAAAATATATATCATCTTTGATAATTAAATCAAAGTTTTTAGAAAAGTATGCCTTAAAACAAGGAATTGGTGCTTTGCTACTAATTCTTTTTTTTAGCTAATATACTTGAAACATAGAATTATGCTACTAAATCTTTTTTTAGCTAATGTACTGATTATGCGGTGGGAAATAAACTATATGTGGATAACTCGTGAGATATTTTGGTATATTTCGTATTAGTTTTATTAAATAGTTTTTCAGGTTCGACAACTTATGTCCAAGTTTGAACGGAAGAGAGTAGTATTAGAAGAATATCAAACTCATAATAAGATGCTGAGACGTTTAATGCAAGAAAAATCATCTGGAAATATACCTGGGATATATGGGCGGCTTGTAAATTCCTTGTTCTGAATATATTTGAGAATTATAATCTGTGATAAAAATCTTTCACGAATAGTTAATATTTCTGTGTTTCATTAATATTTCTATATGGTTATCTTTTGTATTGGGAATCAGTTACTCTTGGATGAGTTAGATTCTTCATTACAAATGATTATCTAATTTCTAAGTTGTTGATGTCTAATGTGTTATATAAAAAACCATGATGCATTACAGGCACTAAATATAGGAAACATGCCTATACATCAGTAATATATAAGTTCATATTTTTCAGGGTGATCTTGGCGCAATCGATGAAAAGTACGATGTAGCTATCTCGACTACATGTGGAGCCTTGGATTTTATTATAGTTGATAACATTGAAACTGCTCAAACATGCATAGAATTCTTGAAACGTGAAAATTTGGGTATAGGTTCTTTCATGGCTCTTGATAAGCAAGATAAATTCCGTCAATATATGGGAAGACTGCCCTCCACGTACGTCCTTTTGAAGTTTACAATGTTTAAATTGATGAGTACATTTTATCCATCATAGTGTTATTGCCTTCTTTTCTAGAAGATACAAAACCAGGAGAAAATTTTCAAAAAGTAAATGAAATTAAGCAGCTAGATTGTTTGGCTGCTTAGTTTCATTTATTTTTAAAATATTTTAGTATTGTCTTGAAAGACAGTTGTGAGAAATTTCAAGCTTAGTTGTGGATGAACTTTGATCTCTTTGCAAAATGTGTTTCTTGTGTCTGTCAGTCATTCTTTTTCAGCCCAGAAAATGTACCTCGATTATTTGATTTGATTCGTGTTAAAGATCCCGCTATATTGCCTGCATTTTATTCTGTATTACGTGACACTTTAGTAGCAAATGATATCACGGCAGCAACGCGTATCGGGTTGGATGGTAATGTTCGATGGCGTGTAGTTACACTGAATGGTGAAGTGGTTGAAACAAGTGGTGCCATGACTGGTGGAGGAAATTCCCAAAAAAGGTTCTCATCAAGAAATTTTACTTTGTAAGCAGTCTTTCTCATGCTTATTTCTTTTCTTTATATTCTACGCAATTTTAGAGGAAGAATTGGTCAAAATGTTAGAATTGATACTACAACGGATTCGGTCAAAGTAACCGAACTCAAAAAGGCTCTTGATGAAGAACAAAACCGACTTGCTACTGTACGGTCTGTTATGCAGAAGGTTAATTTTTCAACTTTGACTAGAAGTTCGTTCTTCAAAATCATCCGTTATATTTTTAACGAATTGTCTACTTTTAATCATTATATATATAGTTCTCAGTAAAATTGACTGGGTAGGACAGATTTATTTTGCGAACCGTTTTTGGAAGGATTTTTGTTTGTTCTAGCTGAATTCTCGCATAGTGCCTCTTCAAGCTGATCAAGACAGACTTACAAAAAATGAGCAAAGTCTGTCTCATGAAATTGGACATTTAGAACGAAAAGTGGTCAGTATGGAACAAATATTGAAAGAACAACTCAGTAGACTTGAAAGCGTTGCTATCGATGAAAAAAGCATAGAACAAAAGAAAATCGAAATTGCGAAGCTCGAAGAAGGTTTGGTTTTTAGTTTTATTTATTTTTTCTATTGATTAAATATTAATTTTTTGTGATGTAGGCCCGTCTTTTGTTATTTATCCTTTCTTGCAGTTCGTGACAGAGCTTTACAAGCAGCTGAAGATGCACGTAATAAAGTCGCAGAAATAAATTCAAAAATTCAGAAGATATATGACCAAGTCGTTGGGCCTCACCAAATAGAACTTGACGCCATCCGATTGAGGTTTTCTTTTGAAACAGTATATATAATTTGTATTATTATTAATTTTTTTCTTTCAGATTTGTCTGTACTTCGTAAGTTATATTAATTTTTGTATATTGTAGAAAGGAAAATGCGTCAAAAGGAGCAACAAAAGAACAAAGTATCTTAAATAATGCTCAACGAAATACAGCGAAAGCAATGAGCAGGTTTGGTAATTACGATGTAACAAGGAATAATGATTTGTATGAAGCATAAATAGTGAATTAAATCATTATTAGGAAGATAGATCTAGAAAATGACAAACGAGGAACTGAAGAAGCTATCACGAAGCTGGAATCAGTGGAAGATAATAAAGAAGTGGATATCAACAAGCTTACAAAACAAAAGATTCAACAAGAGGTTAGTTTTGTATTTTTTTCAATTGCGAGAGTCCAAAAAGCAAAAGTGCATGTTTTTAATGAAATCAGACTCCATTACATGTTTACCTTTTCGGATCTTTTAGCAAAAATAATTGATGATGTTCAAAATATGTTTTATTTATTCGCCTTTCAGTTAAGCATTATTGAGTTTTATGTTTTGTTTTTTAAAGAGCTGAGAAACAAGTTACAGAAATCGCTGAAAGAAGCAGAATCGAAAGTGAAAGAAGCACTGGAGAAGAATTCTGAATTAGATGCGGAAGAGGTTGAACTTAAAAAAAAATGTATTGATTCAGTACGCTTGCTGAGCGAGCACTCAAAGTCGCTGGAACACAAGCTAGGAAAATTAACTTCTATTGATAATAAAGTAAGCATGGTTGTATTACAATTATCACATCAAAGTAAACCCTTTAACATAAATTTTCCAAAGCTAACTGCTAAAGTGGGAAATAAGATTATTTTTAAATATTTCAAGTAGTGTGCTGCATCTCAGATTTGGTGCTGGTTTACTTTTTTCTCAAACATTTTTTTGTGAGAAAAGCGTAAAAAATCATAAGCAAAGCACAAGTGCGCAACAGAAGTTTAATAGTTTTCTTATTCAATATCTTCTTGTTCTGATAATTATTAAAATTGCTATTTATTATTAGTTTTAATTTATCAGTATCCACTAGATTTTGGATGGTACCTATCACATGCTTCATATTGGATTTGCTTGATGACTCTTTTAAACGCTTAAGTTATAGATGAAAACTCTACATTTATGCTATGTAGAGTGTTTGGACCGTTTGCCCGAATCACTTCAAGCAAATAACGATGATGACGACTATGGATTGCACGAAGCCTTGCAAATTGAGCGTGAATTTTTCAAAAAGTTAAAAGTAATTCTTTTATTAAATTGTGAAACTCAAAAATTATTCAGGTAATATGTTATGATGGATTGTTTTTCAGAGTAATGAGCTGGTTGCAGAGGCTGATCAAGATGGCATCATACGTTACAGCACTATGCCGAGTTATACTGAAGAAGAAATAAAAACTTTCAATTTGCAAAACATAAAGTGTGTTTAACATAAACCATTACATTAAATTTCTGGTGTTTTCCTTATTCAAGACGTTTAAAACTTTGCGATTTTCAGATTCAGTTTGGTAAACTTAGAAAAACGTAAGGCTGGCAAAGTTGTCAATACAAATGGTTTACAAGAATATCTAACTAAGGTAAAAGATTCGAGTTACCACTATTAAAAACCGATACCAAGACGAAATACTGCGATTTTTGAAATTCAAAAGTCCTGGTAAATAATTGAGTATTGGTTTCCTCTCTTCTAAAATATTTGTAAAATTCTTGTCCTTAATGTGTTGTAAGGATTTAGCTTCAACGTTACGATCGCGAAGTTGAAGCTTTGGCAGAAATCTCAACAAAACGTGATAAGCATCGTCAATTTTGTGAACAGTTGAAAAAACAAAGGATGAATGAATTTATGGATGGCTTTACACGGATCGGTCTGGCATTGAAAGAAATGTATCAAATGATAACATTAGGTGGTGATGCCAGTTTAGATTTAGTCGATTCACTTGATCCGTTCAGTGAAGGAGTTTCTTTTGGGTAAAGTTTTCATTGCTGTTGGATCAGCTGTTGTGAAAGAGTTATTGATAGAAATTTGCTGATTAATCAAAATGGCAATAGTTTTGTAATGTGATAGCTCTTTTCATTTTGTTATCCAGTTTTTTTATGAACTTTATTTTAGAGTTAGACCACCTAAAAAATCATGGAAGCAGATTACTAATCTGTCAGGAGGTGAGAAAACGCTATCTTCATTGGCTTTAGTATTCGCTTTACACCATTATCGACCAACACCGTTGTATGTAATGGATGAAATCGATGCTGCTCTGGATTTTAGAAATGTTTCAATTATCGGTCATTATATAAAAGTAAGATTCTATCTAAGCTTTTCTATTTTCGACTTCAACTAAATCTTAAACATTTTATCTGTCAATTGACTAGTGAAAATCATTGATGAAAATTAAAATCAATGAGAATGAGAATCAGTATTAACATTTAAAAAAAGGATGTATTAAAAATCTAAGTTTTAGTTTTTATTTGTTCGTTCGCATAGCATGCAGTATTTTTGTGTGAGTTTGAAGAGCAATTAGTTTCTTTGGATTTTCGAATAAAATCTTGAAAAATTGTAAAATTTTTATAAGTTTGATACTCTCAACATAATGCATCATCAATAGTGAAATTTTTAAATGAAATTGGATGATTCCTCAAAAGCAGTTATCACATTCAGTGTTAATTAGTATTAACATTGAAAAAAAATTGTGATGTTTACAGGACCGAACTAAAAATGCTCAGTTCATCATCATTTCGTTACGGAATAATATGTTTGAGCTCGCAGATCGTCTTATTGGCATTTATAAAACGTTTGATTGCACAAAATCCGTCGCTATCGATCCTTACATTGTTCAGAGTATAATAAAGCCGCGTATGTTTATCTCAATTATATTTTCGTTTGGGCAGATATTTGGTTTTTTGTAAATGAAAATAAGATTGTAAATGACATTTTGAAAGATTCACTACCTAATTTGCTAAAGTTTATTTATTCACTGAATTGAAAAAAGATTTGTCATCGAAATACAAGGACTATTATTGATTTTTTATAGTTCACGCTTTGAAGGAAGTAAAAAAAGGAAACATGAAAAGCAATGACAAGCAACATGTAAATAACGATATTGATTTAACACAGGTAGTGTTAAAAATTGAATTGAATAAATAATTGTAATAAGTTATTGTTACCACTTGTTATAAATGAAATGCTCATTTGTATGACTTTTAATGTGATAATTTCATCACTGTCAATTTTATATTAAGCTTTGTTCTTTTAATAATATTCATTTAGAAAATGATAACTCAACAAATTTAGCATGCCTACATTTTTATTGTTTAGGTACCATTTCGAGAAGAATTTAAAGTTTCGGATGAAATGACAAATACAAACACGGATGGTTCGAGGACAGCTTCTGCAGTTTCAGGTTTATTTTTATCATTTTCAATGAGAATGAGTGGTTATTTTCTTTGTTTCTACAAGTAAGATCTGTTAGTGCGTTGATTCTTTTAAAGATAATCGACCCAGTTCTCAGAGGGCATCTAGTCGAGGAACGGATTCTAGTTTGATCGAGAAAATAAAACATACAACTCGTGAAAAAAACATCCGAAATTCAGAAGACTTTAGGTTCTGTTTGTTTTGATATTCAGTAATATTTATCCTGAAAACGTGGTTAGGTATTCAATATTAGTTATTTTCGCATTCAAAGTCCATTTCAGATCAAGGTCAAAAACAGCGTCTCCGCTCCTTGTTCCTCCACCAATCAAGAAGAGATCTCCTAAAAATACTGAAACCCCAGTTTGGGATGTTCCTCCAACAATTACTGTGCGACGTTCACGTGCTGCATCCATTCATCCCGAGGTATTTCAGGAATTATCATTGTTTCATCAAGACCTTTACAATTATTTTGCTAAAAAATTATATGTGCCATCAGTTTCAATATTTTATTCAGTTCCAAGTTAATCATCTGTGAAATACAAATTTGATTTGACTGGTTTTAGTGTTTGAATGGAAAATTAGATAGCATTGTAAAAGATGGTTATACGAATGGGGTTGATAATAATGAAGATGATAGAAGTGATGCTTCAAGTAACTCTTGTGGTGCTGCTTCGAAGTCAAAGCGACCAAAAATCAGGCTTTCAGATTCCAAGCATTCAGGAAAACCTGTATCAGATACAGATAGGCTGGAGCAATTTGCGCAAATGTTGTAGTTCAAGGTACCTCAAAATGATTTAATATTTTGTTAGTGCGATGTTTCCATCTTACTGGTATAATAATGTCGTTATGATTCGCAATATCCTTTATTAGTATTTTGATTATTTTTTGGTCATTATAGCTGAAAAGTTAGATTCTTTTTGTTTTCTTAAAAATTATGTGAGAATTTGCTTTTCATCTTCTGTAAAGAATCAAAATTTCTTTCATGGGAGATTCATCATTATTGCATGGTGTGTGACTCAGTTTTCACTACAGAGTGTGTTGTATATATGATTTTTCTAACTCCAATTCTTGTATTATATGTAGTAACTTCAGGAATCTGTATTCATTGTTCACATGATATAATGTTGGCAGTTTTAATGTGAATTTGAATTCTTAAAGTTTCATTACTTTTATTTTTAATGCTAGATCTCTGTTATGATGCTCGAACTACGAATGACATTCCAATAAATCAGTCGTTCTCAGTTTACTTTTCGAAGTTACAGATTGAAACAGACATAAAAATGTTGTTTGAAACAGACATAAAAATGTTGTTAGGTCATCGATCTGTAAGCTTATTATAGAGGAGCTGATAATATAGAAGTAATAAAAAATGACACAGACGCTGTCAAATGAATGAGGAGGATTATAACATGGTTGTCTACCTTGTATGGGTTGGACGCTCTTTAATAAGTCAATATTTGCAATCGAGCTTAAACCAGTATGCAGCACTTAATGCCATATGACGTACTCTACATCTATGGACAGTAATGACCTTATGAAGGGTTAGCAGAAGTAGATCCTTGAACTCAATATCATGCGGGGGGAACTTCAAGTTTCTAGTAATCTGCAAAATTTAATAGAAAAAGATTGCTTGGTTTGTAAGAAGTCATTTAGATACAAACAGTTTTTGATCTCTTTAATTTTTTCCACATTATATGAATATGTTTAATCTTCAATTTATATTTTCAACTTATTCAAAAGAAATTTAACCATTATGTTTGAGTCTGGTTGAGAATATGAATTCTATTCATTAAAAGAAAATAGAATGAATTATTTGGTAATAATTTTTGCTATGATGTAGAATTTTTTTAAAACTTTACAATAATTTCATATTTAACTTTGAAGTTTTCTTTTGATATTTTTTGTAAGAAACTGAATTATTTTAAATTTTTATTGTAATATAAACAGGTTAGAAAATTTTGAATATTTTGATATTTAAACCAGTTGTTTTTTTAAACTTTTAGCTTATAAATAAATAACTGGTCCTGATTTGAAATCATTCGTGATTTTCTTACTAGTAAAAAATTTAAATGTATATGCAATTTTTTGTAGCAAATTTTTTGTGTTGACTAAAGCAACAAGAATGTTATCTAGAACAGTTCATGACAGAAATGTGAGAAGAGAAAAACTATCGGTAAATGGACGGCAAACAGAAACACGTTTTACAGCATTGAATAACACGATCATTCCGGTAGAATAATTTTGTTTTCAAGTTTTAAAAGACAATTATTATCATCATTCAGTATTAAATATTATCTGTATTCCTACATAATAATAATTATGTCAATTAAGTAGCAACAAAAACTATCCGTGACCGACTTATCACTAGCATATATAAGTTAGCAAGTTCTTTACTCCAGTATACTCTACTGTTTACAGCTATATTATACATTCTAACGTAACAATTCAAATTCACGTTTAGAATGCTCCTAAGAGTTTCCTTTCTTTCGATTATTTTCATGCTTGCGCATGCCTTCGAATCCGAACGGTGTGTTTCAAAAATATTTTCTAAAATATTGCTAATATTATTATTTGTTCTGTAATTCATAAGGAATCATGTTTTTTTTCTTTTATCAGATTGATTTAAGCTCATCATATATACACACAAGCTTTCTATAAGCTTCATTATTACTGATTTTATCTTCTACTTAAATGAAATTAAAAAATATTACTTGAATAATGCTTGCAAAGCCACACACTTTATTCATGATGTTAGTGATTTATATGAAAATTTCTGAAATACGTACTGCATTGTAATATTTGTAATATTAGTAAATGATATTAATAAATTTTTGGAAATGGAATACATTCTTGCTCAATATTCATTATAATATATATAGCATTCGTAATTTTAGAATTTCACGAAGTGCTGCATGGCATTTGGGGCCAAAACATGAGCAACAAAAAGATGGACATGATCGCCAATGGATCAACCGATATGATGGACATGATAGTGGATATATGATTGAAAAAGATGGTCATCATCAGAAGAATATCGCAGCTTTCAATCATGCTATCAAAGAAGAATCTGAACAACACGCGTTGAAATCTGCAGCAGGAGCTGGGAAACATACCGCGGGTTCAGCTGAAAAGGGTGCTTCTAAGCATGCTGATCAAGCTAGTGCTCTAGGAAAAGGTTAGTAAACATGGCGTAAGATTACTAAACGTAACAAGTTCATGAATAGTTGAGCTGAATTTATTGATATATAAATTTTTAACCGTTTTAGTTTTTCAACAATTGAACTTGGTAGACCTAAAATTACTGGATAAATGAATCACTAAAGCAGAATATGTGTTTAAAATAGTATGAGTAATGAAATTCAATATCATCAAAGGATTCTGCAGATGTCAAAGCGAAAACTTTCGGTTTCTTTGATTACCAATACAAGCAACCAGAATACCATGTTGAACAGTTCTATACAGATGAAAAACACGGACGTAAATTTGGAGCTGATCGTTTGCATCATTCTTTGAAAGATCACGAATCAGGTAATTACTCAAAATAGCAAAAAATTGAGATTTAAGTAAATCATGAAGACTCAAGCCCTTCGATTGCATTTATTTTTTTAAAGTTTTGATATAACTTAACGTGCTACTTGAAAAACCAAATCAATCTAACTATAATTTGAAAATTTAACAAAACCTGAGATTAAATTTATCAGATGCGCACGAAGCATCTGGATGGGGAAAGCATGGCAAGGGATATCATAATGATGCCCATGGTATTGATGCTCGTGAAAATGGAGCGAAACATCATTATAATTGGAAAAACGATTTTCACAAAGGTTACGGTAAAGAGGATGAAATAGATTACTCAAAAGGTTGACCTTACTTAATTTGCTAACTTTATGTAAGAATCTAAGGAAAGTATTACTTTACCATGAACAGCCCTAACTTCAACATTTACCACAATTTCATTGCATAATTATTCATAAATATGTTTCATAGAATTCAGGTCGCGGAGCTCATGAACAATATTCACATCATGACGTTGTTGTGCCAGAACGTCACGATCATCATCATTATCATCATAATCACAAAGATCACAATGGATGGGCTGTCCCGGCTGAACGAGGTTATGGATATGAGCTAAACTTGTGGGACTATCCAGAAGAACGTAGTACTTGGGGCAAGTGGGGTCATGGCTGGGGTCATATATGGCATTAATCTTGTCAAAAATATGATCTAATTCTGCACACTTTATTTATGTCCGTCTGATTTATCAGTATTCTGCCAACTTTGCTCATTAAATAATTTATTATTGGTATGGTACTTTAGCCGATTTTATTGTATTGCTAGTATTTGTATAATTTTATTAAACAGCTTCTTAGATATCATAAATTTTTGATTATTTTAATGAAGATGAATATTTATGATAAAGTTTTTCTATTTTTTTCAAAAAGTCAACGAGACAATGTATTTGTGCACATTTTTGAGTATGTAGTATTATTTCAGTACCTAATTAGTATTGAGTAACAAATTTATTAGCAGTAGTTGGCATGAATATTGATAAATTTACTTTGATTAAAATTAAGGAATGTATATGTTTATTGTGATCTTCCAAACAACTATGCTAAAGATAATACGAAGTCTAGCGTATATAATCTAATCTAGCATTACAAAAGCTGGTTCATGGTCTTTGTAGTGGCAGTTTTTGACTATAATTAGTCGAATATTATGCCTAAAAAGTTTATTAAGAAAATATTAGACTTTATCTTTAGAATGTTGCACAAATTTATAAGTTATAGTAACTTTTTTGAATTGAATTGTTATACTGCAAAATGGTATTACTAATAATGATGACCTGAAGTTTATGTGTCCTATCGAAAATTGCAAAGTATCGTTTCTTCTAGTAAATAACAAAACAGATCAACAACTTTATTCAAAACCAAGCAAAGTAGAGAAGAATTATGCAGCTAATTAAGGCGAAAACATTACAAAAGATTAGTGCTTATATTAATTAAAAATAAATTTAGTAAAGAAATTACAACATTTGAATTAATTATCGTCGGTCCTAACAGTGATTATTGATAGTAAACTAAATTTAGATTCTATAAGCCTTCCTTATAATGAAAGTTATCTTTTCAACAAATTCATATCAGTGGATATCAGTATTTAATGCAGTAACAGAGGAAAATTTGATTTTCACCACAATAGCCTCTTATAGGTAGGAAATACTTGGAACTGGAATTGATAAACCCTTTAGCATTTCAAATTTAAATGAAGTCGTAAGTTTGACTGTTTTTAGAATTAATTTAGTTCTCTGCTTTATCAAAGTGAGATGAAAAAACTTCTGGTTTGAATTTCTTTCGAATACAAACACCACCTTGTTACTAACATAAATTTGAAAAAAATTTGTAATTTGAATACTTGATTTTTATAAGATAAATGAATAGTCAGCAAATTTTTAGAATAGTCTGCATAAATATCTTAGAAATGCTAATATTGTCTTTCTTTTTAAACTTCGATCTTTTGTGATCGAAGCTTAAAAAGTATCAATATGGGATTGATTGATTGAAAATAAAAGTATCATCGAGATTTTTGCTATCCCTACGTTAATTTTAGCACTAATTACTTGATCAACTGTCATTTCTCAATCTTTTTAAAACTGCACATTTTCTTCCATCTATTCAAATTGTTAAATGTAAATAACTCAGTAATTACTCATTACTTCATTTTTTATTCTTAAAATAGTTTCTTACATATATAAATTGAATGATTTATGAATAATTCATTTTACAGTACACTAATACTTCACTTTTTTACTTGCTTAATTGCGTATTCATTGAAATAGTAATTAGATATACAATTCAACTTACGAAAGCATAAATTGACAACAATTAATAAATATGCCAGCAAGTTATATTTGAAGTTGGCTTGAAGATGACAAATATATCAGCAGAATTCTGATAAAATATTCATGCAATCGAGAATTTAATTCGTTAGCCTTCGAGAATTGAGGCTGTTAATGCTCGAGTTGATCGTTGTTTTAGCACAAAAAGCATCCAAATTATTTTTTATACTTTTAATGCTGGACAAAAACAGTGCTTAACATTTGTCTTACATTGATAAGCACTTTAGTTTTTTTAAATGAAAAAATAAAAGATGCAAAAACTACCGGATTATTATCGCCAAAAAATCATAATCGAGTTATGGTTATTATTTGAAGATTATTGCCTGCAAAAGATCATATTCGTTGCATACTTTTAAATTGCTATTATTTTATTAGTATTCCAATTTGCTACATTTGATTTCAAATGGCTTTTTTTAATTGATTGTTTTATTTATAAAAAATTTGATCTGTTTTTGCTAAGTCTAATTTGAAATTTTTTATCTGTCTAAAATTACAAATTTTTCTTGTAATTAAGTAAGTAATTATTTAGAAACTAATTTCTATTGCAATAAAATAATTATTTTTAAACATTTATAGTTTTTTTCAATCACTTACTTTATTAAACCATATTAATCACAAAAGCAGCGTATAATTTACTAATCCATGTTACCAACTTCACGTCATTTCTTATCGTAGGCTAGGATGTCAGGTCGATCCGCTTTTATTCTAATTACAGTTCTTATTCGTTTGATTCACGACTTGTATATAATTTACTTAATATCTAATTTCATCCGAGAGTAAATTCTGTTTAGAAGTAAACTTTCATTTAGATTTTGTTCGAAAAGCTTCTAAAATTAAACTTTTTTACGCACTGGCTATGAATTTTTTATTTTACTTTTGTCTGTATATATCTTAAAAAGTATTGAAAATTCCCATTACTTCTTACAAAATAGTTAAAAATTCAATAAAATTGCTCAAAAAGCATTGTTAGTATTAAGTTGTTATCAATCATTGAAACCATAACGCTTATAATTTAATCACAACAATAATATATAAGTAGTCAAATTTATTTATCGCACATTAATTCAAAAAATTATAATTTTTGAATGATTCAAAAAGACTTTGTGTTTGATAAAGATTGAGAATTATTTTATCTTCGATAAAACTAGGGATTTGTTATGTGAGTAATAATTCAGTAAGTTATTGCTTGCTTAGGAATTGGATATTTTAGGTTAGTGAATTAAAATAGTAGCTAAATTAACAATTTATTAGTCAAACTTATTTCTCCTCTATAGACTTTTGTAAGCAAATTTTTTTAAGATCTTGATTTACTTATCTTTGCTTAGAATAATATGTTTATAATATTTCAAATGAACAATTAGCCTTTTATTGTAGTACTTTTACTTTAACTTATCTAAGTATTAAGCGCGTATCTAATCTTTCTGGATACCCTTAGAGATTCTTTAACAAATGTATAATTAATTGACTTAATTTACTCAGCTATTATTTTTTAATTCTAAAGCCATTTTAATTTTCAAACGTTTTTTGATTTTAATAAGATTGTTTTGCTTTTTAATCCTTTGAGCAAATGTTTATTTACTAATTAAAAAATGCTTTAGAAATGTTTACTAAATTCAGCACTGCATGTCTGATTATATTATTTTTGCCTGAGATTGACTTAACTCTCGGGACTATACAGGATTTCTCCTCTAGATATTGGCTGATGAAAAATAATGCAAGAATAAATCATTCATGGAGTGATAAATTGGCACCATCATTATCAGTACCAGCGTTCATGGAATTTCTCACGATGTATTCCAATTCTCGACGGTTTGAATTTTTTGCTACACTTTACTTTATTCTAATTTTCAATCAATTATGAGATTTAATTTTGAAACTATTGAATAAAAGTACTTGAATCTGTAAATTAATATTATTAATTAAATTCAGAAATATTCATTTTTTGAAAAATGACAGAGATTGTTTTGAATTATAATTCAAATCATTTGTTACTGTCTTTCTGTAAGCAGAACAGTTTTCGCATATAATACATTTTTGAGTTCTATGATGTAAAACTGACCTCAAGAATTATTTTGTATTTACTACTACAACCTTTTGTAACCGGTTTTGGAAAACTCGACTTTTAGCTTGAACTACAACATTCATTATTATTATTATTGTTATTACTATTATTATTATTGTCGGAAAAAATTTCAAATTTCTAGTGAAATGAAAGATTTGATTACATTAAATTTTTAATTTGAATAAGAATAACTTGATAAAATGAGTTTGTAGTTTGTCCAAGTTCCTATAAATTACGATCCAAGAGTGATTGTGAGTTTAAAAAATTGTAAGTGATTATTTTCATCCCAAAAGCTGTTCTTGATCAGTTTTATCAATGTGTTTCGATCGGTTGATCGATTTGAATATTTCAGATCACCGAACGCATCGAATTATCAGGCAGCAATGCCCAATAGTAATTCTCTGTTGGCTGCAATGCGCAGTATTTTATTAAAGAAACTTAATAAATAAATTTTGCTTTTTTTTTAATATTTTTGCATTTCTTAAATATGACATAAGTAATTTATTTAATAAGCAACAGTTACATTCATTTTCCAATGTAAATTTGATAATTTGGTTACTGTAATTGCCATCGTTCTAACAAAAGTAACTAATGATAGCCTTATCATTCTCCTAACTTTGTTTATACCACAAATATATTTGCATTGTAATAACAAACTGATTATATTTTGCATAAAATTTTCATATTTCATGTTCTGCAAAAATGATTGCTAACATTAAAGTGAAATAATTATATATTTATTATTATTATTATTATTGTTATTATTACAATATATTATTATTATTATTTTTATTATTACTAAAGTATCTGCGAAAATTATTTTTACGTTTGCTTAAATAATGTATAAAACACGTTTTACCCCAGAGGAAAAATATGAGCATATGATATTAGAATACATTTTTTTATTTTGATAGAACGATGAAGTATGCAGTATTTCGATATCAATTTGCGGCTTAAAAGACAGCAAGAAGCATTTTGTTGATAAGAAAGCACAATTTCTGATTTACTTTGCTTTGTTCAACAAAACTTGTGGAGATTACTTCAGTGATAAACTTCGTTATCGCTTCAGTGTTTGGTCTTACTTTAAAAGCCTCACGATTATATAATTGTCATTTCTGAAGAAGGTGGAATTATGCTTATTTATTTTTTTCTGGTAAATGAGCAAAGCAAATGAAACGCTTACCCCTTGCGTTTCCTTTATGTCATGTAGTAAGTTAGATCAAATTAGTTTATATAAGGGATGATTCAAATTTTTATAAAAATTGTTGGAATTTACTTATGTGATTGTTATTGAAACGTATAGCGCTATTTATCCAAATCTTACTCATTAACTGCAACACTTATCACGTAAGTATTATTTCATTTAAGTATCACGTTTGATTTGACTAGGATATAATAATTTTCACTGATAATCTTGCAGTAGTAATGAAAAATGAAGATTTGATAATTCAGACAAAATATTTATTGGAATTTACTTATTTTTGTGGCATTTGTTATTGAAAACAGTAACAAAAATATGGAATAAAAAATTAGCTAGAGAGATACACAGTTATTATTAAATTTAATAATCGTTTGTTGTGAGTTTTAAAAATTAATAAATCAAAGTACCAATCTCTAAAGTTGAAAAAACTCTCGATTACTTAATTATTCAAATATCTGCAAATTTCTGCAAAATTTATTACAATTTTTAATAGTTTAAAATATTTATGGAAACTCGAAAAGTTATTAACGTTTAGACATCAAAAATTTTTATTTAATTTAGCAAAATTTTATGATTACGAATTAAAAATATGTTGATATTGCTTATTTACGAAAGCTATACAACTTCGTATGATTGTACTCCAAACAAGCTAAATTAGCGTCTAAGCTCATTTTATTTTTTCAATAAAAAGTGTCTTCATTGACTAGAGAATTATTTACGATTGTACATGCTAAATGGTACTAAACTTAATATTAAGACAAAATACTTGAAACGGAAAGCAAAAATAATACTGATATTCCTATATTTAAATGATTAAAGTTTTAACTATGAAGTTAATTTTTGCGGCATCAAATTGTGATTTTTTGATTTCTCTTTTTAAAATTCGAATTTTAACTTTTTGATGATATAAAATTTTTAAATGACTTTCAAATTCAAAGAAAAATAAAAATTTAAATAATGAACTCAAGTTTCTGAATCGCTTTTTTAAAGATTTTATCTGTATTACAATGAAAATTTTTTGACGATTTTATTCGTAAATGTTATTAATATATGCTACAAAAAAGTTACAGAAAACTCAAAAATGAACGACCCTACAAATCAAATTAGTAAAATTCCTCCAACAACGTGGCATAAAAGGTGCTTCTGATCTTAACATCAATTTTTCTATTATTTATACAAGTTTTGAAAAAGTTGAAAAATTTATCAGTTTTCTGGTGCACATCTTTCGGAGGCAATCTCGAAATCTGATAAATGGAAGCTTTGTTTTTAGCAGTGAAACGTGGAACGAAAATCAGAAAGCTCATCATCATAATCATAAATTCACACTGTTTCAACGATTAGTTCATCCAAAATTCTTCGAGAATGAGTAAGTTTTTACTATCTTATTTATAATAATTTTGAGAAATAAAGAAAAATGTTATACAACTTCTGCTATACTTCAAACAAATATAAATTTGCATTTTTTAAGAATTTTTATGAAAGCAATCATTTATTTCCAAATGTCTTTTCCATTGTTACTTTTCATTTTCTATACAGTTAAATATAAATTATCAAAAAATACCAAAAGTTTCTTTTTTCTCCGAAATATTATCAATTTGTTCTCATTTTTGTTGTGAAATCAAGTTTGAAAAGTTACTTTCCACGTCTTGGCAGAAAAACAACACGTCAAAGTCGGGCAGATAAAAAAGAGGATAAAACAATGAATTTGGCGTGCAGAAGCTTTAGCGCAAGTAACGTAAGATCAGCCAAGTTCGATAAAGCGAAAATTCGGTATGATGAAAAAACCCCGCACTCTGAGAATAAATCAAGAAGTTTCAGTGAAATTATCTTCCATACTAAAAAAAGCAACAAAGAAAATGCCTTGGAAGGGAATCGAGATTCAAGATTCCATCGAAATGTCTTCAAGGTAACTTATTCAATTTATATGATTACTAAAGGCATGAATGAAATATGCTACTCGCTATTTTCCGTACTAACTTTATTATTCACTTCTTACCTTTTGTGCAACTATAGCAATTATCAAAGCAAAGGTAACACTTACTGTAGAACCTTTCACAAAATTAATTGGTCTTAAGATCCAAATAATTTCAGAAACAAGAATTATGTGTTAAATGCAATGCTCAGGTATGCTACCATGCTTTTGTGCTTTTTTAAATTTCGAAACTACAAATCTTCTATAGTTTTAATTTAAATTACCTCTTCCAAATACTTGCATTGGTTATCAATTACTTTTGCAAATTCATATCCACAGTGGAAATTACCTTAAATGAATTCAAAAAATTTTAGTACTTATCCTCAGGTTACATATGAAAGTTATTCTTCCAGCCATCTGCAGTTCGCTTTACTCCTTGCAATCATCAACATTCATGCGCAAAGTGTGTGTCGAAATTGACCCATTGTCCTCACTGTTATGAATTTATTGCCTTTCGTGAAATGCTTATGCATCCATGAAAATACATCTCGATAATTTGGATGCATCGATGAAAATACAAAATAGCTTTATTTTAGATCTATATGACGTGGTTTGGAGATTCTATCAACTTAGCTAAGAATACTCCTTCAATTTTTAAATAAAATTTCTTATGATACTTTCATTTGAAGATTTCAAAACGGAAATTTTTATTGTTAATGATAGCATTTTCAAATTAAATTACTTATGTACTTCTTACTTTTTCTCGATTCCAATTCAAATGTAACAGACAAGATCCGGTTATTCAGCTATTGCAAATTAAAGTTATTTGTGTCACTGAAATATGTGCACCATCTATTCTTCCCGCAATTAATCAAAAAATGACTGCTCTCATGCACTACTGTTATTATTTAACCTTCATCTATGATTCACAGGTTGAAAAGAAGCATGAAAACTTGAAAAAAATCAGCATAATCATCATGTGCAAGAAACCGGATACATCTCACCAATAAAACAGTCAGATAAAACAAAACGAACAATAAATACAGACAATGCACGAACTATTTTTCATTCCAGCTATAAAATACTTTTATTTAAAACAGATCATTCAATTTTTTTCTTAATCATTATAAACTGAACTTATCATGAAATTATTCTGTTCAAAAAAATTTTCTGATGACTATGAAAAATGGTAACGACTTACACGATAAAGATATTTATTTTTTCACCTTTTGTACAACAACCTGGTTTTGCGATTTTAAAAACCTTTTCCGATGAAAAGATGATTTTGTCTTTAACTTTTTAAACAATTCAGAGTGGAACGTAGAAGAACGCTCCCTGACAACATAAGGCACTGCAGCTTTTCTCTAAAATATGAAAAGACAGTTACTTTACTGAAATTAATAAAATTAAACCTCTTTACTTTCATGTGCTGTTGATATTATTGAATACGCATAGTCAAACAACAAAAAAAACGAGAAAACATGTTTTTTTAAAAAAACGAGAAAACATGTTTTTTTTTAAAGCCAAGAATATACTGACAAACAAAAAAACAAAAAAAATTATAATACAAAAAGAGACAAAAAAGAGACCTGAGAAACAAAAAAACATTGAGGAAGATCAATGTTCAGCCCTCGAGCCAGTACATTTACTTTTTGGCAAGTTGAAAGTTCGAGAGGTGTTATTATATAAAAAATATACTGTTCGAGATCGATTGCACGAATAAATCCATATCCAACGACAAGCAGTGGTTCTCTGTCCCTTGGATTTAACAAAACGGGCATGTCCTTATTATTAAATAATCTTTCTCTCTAAAAGAAGCACTTTCATATATAAGAATTCCACTTAGAAAAAAGTGCTTATTTAATACAAAAAAAGCAATAAAAAAATCAAATTTCACCGTGATTCAACATATCAAAAGTACTTGACATTCAAAAAGAAAAATCTTAATGCTTTCCAAGCATGATATCTTTTATTTATACACTATTTATAGATACCTTTAAATTATTTAAGCCAACTTCTAAATTTAAAATCTGAACTAAAAACCAACATTCATTAGATCAGTCACATCATCCCGAACACATAGAGCAACAAGTGTGCAATTCAGAACAGCAAAAATATGAGTGTCAGGAAATAGTTCATTGCTATTCACTAATAATGCAATATCACGAAATGATACAGCAAAAGGTGTTGCATCAGCAAATGATTTTATTGTCGGGGAAGGACAAGCGTGTAACATATATGATGTCAGTCGAAGACTACGTAACATAGAAGGAGAGGAATGCAAATGCCTGAAAGTAAAGCCATGTAAAAATTTTACAGTATCAGAAATGTTTAACAGCAAACACATTATTGCAAGACTATTAAATTGACAAACTTCACTTTCTATGGCTAGCAACAGTTCGCCAATACTAATTTAATATTGCTTCCCTTAAAAATCCTATTTTCAAAATGGCAAAAAAAATTATTTTATGCCGTATGTCAATCAACGCAGAAAATATATGCTAGCACTTGTTGATTCTAACGAGGAGAAAAAATTCGTTAAAATAAAAATCATTCCCAATTTTTTCAAATAAAAAAATTTTGGAGCTTTCGGTCAGCAGAAAATGCACCCGGAAACAAAAAGGTCAGTGCTTACAGCCACTTATATTCAATATAACTAGATAATAAAATTTACATGAACTTTTCAACAGCAGCAGCGCAAAAGACTGCTGGTTTTTTGCTTCCGTTTGCAGTAACTTGACAAACCTGAAAACAAAAGTGCAACTTATATGAAATTTATTTCCCATACTCTAAATGATCAGGAAATAAGAACTCTTAAAAACTATACAAGAAAATTTTTTAATTATAACACTAAATTCTTTAATGAAAAACAATACTTCATAATTGGGGCCTGCAGGAGTCACAAAATTGAAGACGAAATCAGGATCAAATAATTTCAGCATGCGATCCAAAAGAGAAACACCTTTGCCTGCAAATCTTTTGCTTAATATTTCAAATAATTTTATTAGATTCATAACGTTCATAAGCATATCAAAGTTTCAAGTTATTTCTTATGAATATTTATCATTAATGGTTCAAATAATACAAAAGAGAATAAAGTTCGACAATGCATCTAATTTAATACCTTCAACCCATCCACAAGTGTTAATTAAAAGCACAGATGATGATGGACTACAGTCCTGAAATCGTTTTAGTAGCTTCCGAAGGATATCAAGATACAAATCTGAATCACAGTTTATGGTGATATCTCCATAAAAATAAGTATCGAGCAGAACTATTCTTTGGTGGAAGATTGGAACACCTAAAAGTTTTATTTTTAACGACAAGAGATCACATTAGAAGATAATTTGTAATAAATTGTGTTTCTATAACGAACTTAATTTAGAAAAAATTACCTAAAAGTGGTGAGCTTAGTTTTATCAGTGAAATACATCCTGGTGGACTCATTTCAGGTTGACCAACATCACAATCAAGAATATAAACAGCTGGATGATTGCTTAAACAAATTACTGCTAACTAATTCATAAGCTATGCAGAAACTAAATAACTTTGCAAAATCCCATATATTTTCCGTACATTTTTCGCCACATAAAAATATGTTTAAAGAAAAATAAAAATATACTGAAATTACAAAAATGTATATAAAAATCCGACTTCGAAGTTCAAAGAGCTATATATTCGTATCTACTACATGGTAATTGGTATTCCTACCTTCCAATAAATGAATTGGCTAGCAATCGAGTAAGCATCGACTTCCCCGTATTCTTACTTCCTATTACCATTACTATAGATCTTTTTCCTTCTGCTGCATAATATAAATACGTCTAGTCAAATAAAGATGTTTTCTTCGATAAAACTTTTATATTTTTTAATTACAATTACTGAATTTATTATATCATATTACCAAAGTAAAATAAAGCCCTATTAATAAAAAGGCTATCCATATATATATATGATAGGTAATTTGTGGATATATATGGATAGCCTTATTACTATTACTACTATTATTATTATTATATAGATCAAAAGCATTACAAACTACCTATCAGTTTGAACACTTTATAAATGAATTATGCTGCAAACTAGACTTTTAAATTAATATATTAGAACATGTACAAATGGTCTGAACTTACAATATCTTTTAAAAATCCGATTTACCAACTCTGCAATATTGTTGGCAGTAGTGCCTTTGTATAGCGGTGGATATTCCGTTAGAAGTGCAGTGCATAACGGTCCTATTGACAAACAGTCCTTGCTGTCAGGAGGTAAGAAAAAGATCTGAATTTTATATATTTGGACTAACTTTTTTCTAATGTTGCGTTGCTAATGAAATTAGTGAAGATGCCGAATACATTATTTGCGATATATGCTAGTATTTTAAAATACAAAGAGCAAATTAAATCTTAAAAAACAATTACTTAGAATGAAACTAAATAATTTAACACCAAAATCGGAAAACATTTAGAAATGAGCTACTGTGCATAGAAAGAGCATAAGGAAAATGAAACCAAATCTAATGAGCTGCTAATAAAATGTGCAAGGTACAAAAACAATCGAAATTTCTAATTGCAAGTTAATTTTTTTACTTGTCCATGAAGTTCTCGAAAGCATGCGCAAATTTTCGAGAAGTTAAACTGAAAAAGCAGGAGACTATCACCTTCTTCAAATATATCCAATACTGAGTCTACGGAGTCTGTAATCTAAATATATGCTCAATATTAAAAATAATAACCATATAAACAAAATAAATTTGGTGTAAAACAAATAAATTTAAATTTTTCATATCAGACAAAATAATACAACTACAGAGAGAAAAATCATTAAGGATAACCCCGAGTCAATCTATTAGATATTTTTGAAATGGGCATACAGTTCATTTCTACTGAAAATCTCAATACACATGTTTTGAAAAAACATATATTCTAAACGATAAAATTTGTAAAGACGAAAATTTTGCCTCTATATGTATTTCAATGTACCTCTTTTACACGCCATTTAATCCGATACCGATTAGGAGGTTTACCCATACAAGACACAAATTGTGCTGGAGGACCAACTGAATATGGTGCAGCAACTTTAATAAACCGCTCCTTTGCATAAGCACCTGCCTCGAACTCATAACCCTTAGAGAGAACCTTCCCGAAAAGTACCTAGATACA
Source organism: Thelazia callipaeda (assembly GCA_900618365.1). Taxonomy (NCBI): domain Eukaryota; kingdom Metazoa; phylum Nematoda; class Chromadorea; order Rhabditida; family Thelaziidae; genus Thelazia; species Thelazia callipaeda. The sequence continues at coordinate 25,981 of UYYF01004339.1, read as the reverse complement.
GGGAAAACTTCATATCACTTCATTTTTTTTTCGCGGAATAAAAAAAAAATTAATGTAAATAATTGAAAAGACTTCATGGTCTTTTTCCTTTAAAATAATGCAAACCGAATTTTTTATTCTATAAAACTAAACTATTATTAAGTAATGTATTTCTTATTTTATAGACTACCAGCATCAACAAAAAATAACAAATAACCAATAGTTACTACCATTAATTAATAACAATAAGAAGTAATAACTGGTACTGATAAGTGCTACTGATATTGCTGGCATGTATATAAATGACCAGAAACTGTTAAAAAATTAACTACCTGGACATCAAATATCCCATAAACACTTATTCTCTGATGTTTTCTGATTAAAATCAAGCTTTGATCCGGTCGGTGGCATTGATAAACGCATCTAAATCGCAAATTTATATACATATACATGTCATTAAAAATGCTATGATTTTTCAAAAGACAGTGATTTTACGAGCATAATCACGTGATCTCTCCTAAATTATGTTGTACATAAAGTTTTACTTAATTTTTTGCATTTTTCATCACCATCTACAGGTGTCTTTTTCATCACCCGAAGGCTATGTCAATTATAGATTGTGTTATTAAATTATGCAAGCAGTACCATACTTCGATTACTGATAAAATAACTTGCTTACGTGCTTAAATCTTGACAAGACATTCTTATTAAGCATTTATCCAGACCAATCGCTGTTGTACCTAAATATAAGTTAGTAAATCCTGATCTGAAATTTACGTCCTTCACTTTTATCTAGTCTCTCTTCTTTTTCTAGCATATTGAATGCACATTTTTCGTTCTTTAACTTTTTCGCAATTGTCTAATTTCTTTGTCACGCAAGTGCTGTTTCTCTCTTTGATCTGCATACGTCTTTTATATACTCTCTCATATATTTATAGCTATCTTTGGTACTCTCTAACTGTTAGTTAGGTATAATTCTTTAATTTTCCAGATTAATTTAATTTAATTTAATTTCCTTCGGGAAATTGGGTACTTGTTTTAATTTGGTGAACTTAAGTAGTCAAATAGTTGCCTTATTTCCAACAAAAACTGATTTATGTTGTAGTATTATTACATATTCACATATGTAAATATACGTTGGAAATTAGACGTAAGTAATAAAAGAAGTAAATAAATTAAGCGCAAATTGCCATATTTTTCAATGATAAAATGTATTCATAATTCAAGCATTTAGTCCAATCTAACGAGCTTTTTTCCGTAATGGACAATTTTTGAATATCGCAACCAATTTAGTTTATCAATAAAAAATTATAATTCTTATAATTTCTTTAAGCATTCATCCACACCAATCGCTGTTGTACTATTAATTTTTATTTAATCAAAGGACTCAAAATCAAAATCAACCAGTACTTGAATCCAAGTAGTAACTTTTTGAAGCTCAAAGTTTGGGTTCAGTATGTCGTCATGATCTGACTATGATGAAAGAATGTATTATTCGATTTTTCCGTGTGGATTCGGTATTCTCTCCGCATAGATACAGAAGGCAAAAATACAGTAACATAAAAATCATCAAAATTCTAACTGACGTGACTCTATTACTAAAACACAAAATTAATATGAACTTTTTGATTAATTTTGAGAGTCAACCATTTCGTTTACATTAGTTGTACTGTATTTATGAATATTATTTTTTGCTTTGAATATTACTTTGGTTTCTGTCAGAAAGTTTCTGTTATACTTTCTGAAGTATTGTCATTGTTGTTTTTATCGGAAGCAAGCGACAATTATTCGTTGATTTGTGGCAAAAAGTAAAAATATGTTCTTTTATCAGCTTGTGTGCAAAGAAAAATATTGAGAAAAAGTTCATTTCTGTAACAGTTTGTAAACTTCTCGAACACATTGAAATGAAACAGAAGAAGTCGGAAAGGGAAGATGTTAGACTAGCTTAATGATTCAAGCAGTAGCACTTTGATTAAAATGCTAGACTTTCTCGAAGATAGTTGATTAACACCTCGTGCAGTTATCAAACGCAAATTGCGATTAGTATATTACATGAAAGTTTAGTGAGTTTTGCAATTAAGTCTCAAAATTTTCAAAAGAATAGCATAATTGCTGAATTGAACTACCAGGCAGAATATAAATTCGTATTATTATCAGTCAGATAGCAAAGAAGATAAGTGACGTGAGCAATATGATACTGCAAAAAGTCACCAGATAGTACGACGTGAGTTGGAAGGTCCTACAAGAATCCACCAAAGAGTACCACGTAAGCAGAATAGTCCTATAGAAATCGGACAAAAAGTGCTTTAGTGAATAATTAGCATATTTTTGAAATTATAAAAATCTCAGATTATTCGCATCTACCACTTCCTCGTGGATCAACTGTGCTCTCTTTTGAATATTTATATATCAAAATTATTTAATTTTTAATGCCTAAAATAAAAATAATTTTTGATTAATTTCTTTGCTGTCAAGATTACTCTGAAATAAAATACTACTGATGTATCTAAAAGTTAATGAAGATTAAAATTGAACCTACCTAAAATGTACTGTTATAAATTATTTAACAAACTTTATTTTCCTTAATAACTCTTTGTAATTTGTGGGAACAATTCACAAGTGCATATACTTTCTAACTTTTAAGACCCGGAACTGAACTGATAAGTTGTGTTGTGTAATCATTTGTTATTCCTTATTTATCGCTCGCACAAATATTAAAAAAGTTTGCTACTATACAGATCACTTTTGTGAAGAATTAAAAAAATCAGTACTCATGTACTGCTGTAATCAATATCACTGTAACAGGGATATCGTTCGTCATGTACTGTTGTAATCAATATCACTGTAATAGGGATATCGTAACTTTACAGTCATATAATCGTAAAAAATTATAGATTAACCCATTTTAATATCAGCTTTCGATTGCTTTGAATGATTTCAGAAAATAATTTAACTAAGTAAAATATTTGTACTACCATTTATAACGATGCATTTCAAGCATCATTTTCTAGTAATAAAGATTTTTGTTCTGAAGAAAATGCACTTAATTACTGTAATTAATCTCTAATTTCTTGAAGTTGCGTTTAGATTAAATTTTCGCAATTAATTATAATTTTCTTAAATGTTATTTTACAATATTATTAATAATAAATATTAAGAGCAGTTTGTAAAGTTCATAACGAAATATTTTAAAACCACTAAACATTTTAATGTTTCAAAAAGTTACAAATGATTTGAAGTATTTTTAGGCTACTCTGAACTCATGAAAAAATGCACCTTAACATCTGTCTACTTTGTGTTAGCAATTTAGTCTGGGATTACTGATAAAATTTTGCTCTATACAAACATTTGTAAGATAGCAGTTTAAGAAGCAAACGTAACATTTGCTTGTGAAGAAGAAAAAGTGCTTCTGATTACTTCCGATCGAAAGTAACAGTAGCGACTGAGAACATTGCCACGATATCCTTCAATTTCAACTCGTAATGCAATTCATTCAAAGTCTCGACGTTAAAAAAATATATTTGAAAGTTATTTGCGTGAACGCTTATTTACACAGGCAGTTATTATTTAGAATTCTCAGCTTAATTAATCGACGTCATCGCTTGTGAAAAATTTAAAATATTAAAAATATAAACATTAATTTTTTATCATATAACTGCAGTTAATAATTTCAAGACCAGTTAGTAATGAGAATAACAATAACAACAAAAGTGATAATAATAGCTATAATAAGAGCAAAAATATGGATAATGATATAATTTAAAAAATATTAAAATGTTTTTGAAAAATACTGTAGTTTTAACAATAGCAGTAACATTAACAATAATATTGATAATAATGACAATAACAACAAAAGTGATAATAATGGCTATAATGAGAGAAAAAAATATGAGAATCATGAAAGCAATGATATAATATAATTTAAGAAATATTAAAATGTTTTTAGAAAATATTTTAGTTTTCAAAAAACAAATTATAAACTTTGTTCACAATTTTCTTCTCTAAAAACTAACTTAGAAGATTCTTTTTACAATTCTTTTGTCATCAGTTTCTACTGGAATTTTTGGAGTAAATAGTTTATCAGTCCATCAGTCTTTTATCACTTCTTTATCATTTTATTTCTTTGCGTTTTTTATATAGTTAAAAGAATTTTTGGACGTTCTTTAAGTAAGTAAACATCTTTTTCTACTATCATTTGCATTTAAAATATGCACACTTTTTCATAATTTTATATATATATCAACTCACTGTTTTTTGATGATAAAATATTCATAAGAAATAATAAAAAATGTTTTTTAATTATTAATCAAAACTATTATTTACAAGTCAGCAAATAATATATACGATTTTTGTATAGCAATATTGGTAAAATTAGTTCTTGTTAACTATTGTTATCAGTTAACAATTATCAGCATTATCACATTTTATATTATGGTTTTCACATCCCTAACAATAAATATTAACGTTATGATATCAAATCGTTTTAATTAAAAAGTTATTTCAAGTTCTTATTATTTCAAATTCAGTTTAAAATTTAAAAGTCAAAATTTTCAAAAATTAAACTTTTAACTATGAAATGTATATTTTACACTTCCGAGTTTTTTGATTATTGAGCGATTTAAAAAGAATTAGCAAACGCATAAAACTATTTTCATATTTTCTGTTAACCTTTTTACTTTTAATCTCTGAGACTTCCCAGAAAAACCCGAAAAAAAATGTGCTAATTTATTTTCAGGAATAACTACGCCTCCTGCATTATTTTACTTCTTTTTTTTGGTCAATATAAATAAAACTGCTTAAGATTTTGATTTCTAAGCTAACGTCACAAAAAAGTATTCTCGTTCAGTCCCGCTCACTACACTTAGAATGTGTTTGCAAGTTTGCTCAGAACTTACATTTCTGATACTAATTTGATTACTTAAAGTTGAAATTGTAAAAAATACATTTATTTAAAAGATTACTTTCATTAAAGTAACAATTTAACCCTAAAATAATTTATTAAGTTTAAAAATAAAGTTTGATTTTATAAAACGAAACAATTGCACAATAAATGTTTAATTTATAAAAAATTATTACTTCACCTTTTATCTACTAAATATTATTCCCACGCAACTCACTTAATTTTCGTTAAATCAAATTAAACTATTTTTAGCACAGTTTTTTAATTTTTTATTTTTTTGACTAACTTTATTAGCGAACTTTATTTCTCATTATTTTGTTATCCAAGTACTTCATGTTTTTTGCTCTGTTTTAAAAAATCTCTTGTGATAGAATAATTGTTTAGCGCTTTTTTAAAACAATATTTCAAATATTCTTATAAATATTTTTTTGGTTTATCAAACTAAGTTTGTATTTCAAATAATTACTTATTACCAATAGATTTCATTACTTACTCGTATTAAATTACTCGTAAAATATATATTTTAATATTAATTAGCCCTAAAACAACGAATATTTTGAAACACATAAATGAACAAGTTTTACGATAATATAAGACAGAAAAATATCTACAAAAATATTTAAAACGAAAGACAGTTGTACACATTTTAAGTAACGAATGCGGAATTAAAATATTAAGTTTTGCGTTTTTACAGTAATTAAATTATTATACTTATTGTAGTATGTAACTTTGATTCTTTTAATCAATATTATCACTCAGTGGATTTGACCTTCAGTTATTTTAACTCATTTCTGCCTTTCATTTTAAAAAAATATACTGAACAAATTTGTTGGACAGTACACTTTGTCTTGAAAAGCTTTGTTTTCTCTTTATTTTTTGTAAGCAATCAAAAAAAGATGAAGTTTATTAATTCTTCAGGAACTAATAATAACAAATAATATTTATTAGCCACGATTGAATAAAATACTTATTAATTAAGTGCTAAGTAAATTAATTGAGAAATATTAATGGCCAGAATTATTTTTACTTGATCTCAATTTAGATAATATTCTTGAAAAAATTTTAAATGATTATCTAATTTTTAGGTAGAACAATTTTTTAGGTCAGTTTGATTATTTTGATTCTGAAGTGCTTTTTGGCAAAGTATTTGTATTATCTATTAGTGAGTAGTCAAAAGCTGGAAAAGTTAATCTTATTTTTTTATACGACTACTTGAACTTTAACCTCTTAAAATGATCGTTCATTGGTCGTTTATTTACAATTTTTCTGAAAATTTATTTTCAGATTTAGAAGTTTTGGCAATATAACAGAACCTCACTTGTTTTAAAAAGCGATCTATCACTTTTTTTATTTAAAAAATTAGTGTGTCGACAAGAAAAAGAGTTCGTGATTTGCATCAAATGCTTGCTTAACTTTTATTCTGAAATTTTTTTGTGCCCTATGACCTTTTGGTTTTTAAATATTTGGGCATTTTAATCTTATTCCTGTTCTTTCTTGAAAGTGAATTAGACTTTACTACCAAGTCACAGATTTTGTTTTTCTTGCAGAAACAAGATTTGTGGAAATTTTAGCAATTTTAGATCAATAGATCAAGATCAAATCATTTGCATGTTTTAACTCGATTTTAATCAGATGCGATTTTCATTATGAGAGCTGCTAATTTTTATTGCAAATATTCATTAATATATATTAATAACTAATTGAAATCCCAAATAAAATGAATTTCTTAATTTGAAAGCTATTTGATTTTTGATCATTTACACAGTTCAGCACTTATCATTAACAGTTAAGAAATTATAAAATTATTTTCAAAATTATTTTTTGGCATAGATATTAACTGAATTTCAATTATGCTTCCATTTCCAAAAGTTTGCCTTTGTTTCATCAGCTAATTAAATTAAAGATAGTTTTTTTTGAGTAATAAAATTTATTTTTGGATATTGCTTAAATTTGCAGTCTCCTTGAATGCTTTTGAATAAAATTAAGTATATATTACAAAAATGGTCTTGAAAATCAACCCATTAATTTTTATTGCATATTTAGATGTGTAGTATGAACTTTGATCTTTTTTAAAATAAATAATACAGTTTGACAATTTTCCAGCGTAAGATATCACAGTACAAATCAAATTTACAATGAATTATTGTCAATACTTGACAAAAAATTGGAACACAATTGTATTAAGTTGTATTTTTTGGATATTGCTTGAATTTGCTGATTTTTTCTGAGTGCGACAAAAATATAAAGTTTAAAAACGACGTGCTTAGCTATGAAAGCTGAGCAAGCGGAAATTTAGTAAGGAAGATATAAATCAAAATGCTTAATTTTTCAATAAATATGTCTTAAAATAGAATGCCATCTATATTATAATTTAATTTTTAATTTCCAACACACATTATTTTAATTTTGCTGTTTAATTTTATATTATTTAATTTTCGTATGTAATAACTGCACAAATAACGAGATTGGAAAATGTCACAAAATTATTATTTTTATTATTTGAAAAATTAAAGATTATAATAGTTTTAAATTACAATAGCTTAATCCAAAATTGATTGAAAGCAATAATAGCTAAATAAATAATTATTATATATTTTTAGATTCAAAAAAAACATTTCTATAATAATTAATTACTATTTTTGTTTTTGTGATTTAAATGTTTTTCGTCCTATTTATAAAATCTTGCATTTTGTTTGACTTTACCAAATTTTTTGTAATTAATTTTATAATTAGTATTTTCTTAAATAATGCATTTAAACTAGTAAGTCAGTAAAAATGTCAGTTAAATCTAAACTGCAATTCTTTAACAAAGTAGAAATCATTTGATCATATTTGGGTGAGAACTGTAATTTTTACTTGTTTCCTTACTAAATATTTCTGCTGCAATCAAATTAATTATTTGTAAAAGACTTTAAAAAATTATATTGTTTCACTATATTGCGCAATTTAATAATAATAATATTATTATTATCAAAGTTAAGTCTATTTTATTATTAAATTCTTGGGCTTATGGATATTACAGAAATTGTAATTTCATTTAAACGATACTTCGTATGAATTCATGCACTCTTTAGTATGTCATGTAAATACTAACTTTTTGAGAGATAAATTGTTGCTTCTTAAAATACAAAAAGATAAGTATAAATATTTATTTAAAATAAATTGTTTATTTTTTCGGATATCATTTTAACAAATTTTTTGAGTTTTTGATTAGAAAATTAAAGATTTAAACTTCTGTTCGATATCACTTCAATAAATTTGAAACTGAATGCTTGTTTAAATATTATTATTGACAGTAATATATGCATATTTGATAATATTTTGCAAATTTTCAAACCACATTGATATAATAGCAAACTTTAATAAATGTTTTAATTATTTTTCTTCATAAATAAGGAAAAGCTCTAATTTTGTAATAATTTGTTGTTACATTTGATCTAATTTTAAGAAATACAAACGCTTTATTGTGTGTTGTAAGTAATAAAACTCGAGAATTATTAGCGAAATTCAGATTCTGGATGACCCATGGATGACGTTCCCTCAGTGGCCTATATTCCACCATCAGGAAGTCTGTCTGTATTTCAAGCTTAAACTTTTTTAAAAATTATTCCGCTATTTCGGTTTTAGAAATTAGTATTATCTGGAAATAAAGCACTGATGCAAAATGTTTCCATTATATCATTTTATTAATATCATTGTACAATTATAATTTTGCGAGAGAAAATTTATTTTGTTTGTAATCACAAAAGGTAGTGGTAATAATGATAATAATAATAACTATTATAATATTATTATTGTTATAAAATTAGGATTATTTACGCTTCACTAATTGCAGGATGGGCTCGTATTGAATTAGAACCGGTCAGAGTTCGTCTAGAAGCGGATGACTCCATTCTTTTATCAGCTATACAATCAGTCATACCTGGGGCCCATGGCCTTTATTACACAGAAGAAAATAAAAAAATAGCTCTTAGGTTCATCATTAAAGCTCTTAAAGCTATTAATTATTTATAATGCAAAAAAATTACACAATTTTTGAACAAAATCATGAATATTGATTGAGAATTATTAAATTTGCGACAAAAAACGCTTAGATCGCAAAAAGTAATATTAATGCAAATTTATGCAAGGATTATATATTATTTGACCCGTTTAGAATATTTATTCATTTTGGCTTAGTAATCAAATAAGCAGAACCTAAGAAAGTATTAATGATAGATACGACGGAGCAACTGGTCGCATTGAAAAGGGGTCACCAGGTTGGAATACTCAACCAATTTATGTTGTTTTAGGTTCGCTTATCATTTTACAGGAAAATTCACTACTGTATTTTTAATTTTAACGCCAACTTATTAATTTTATTGCTTTTAAATTTCTATAAGTTTTACTTGTGAAAAAAATATGCCGTAAATAAAGCTCGAGAAGGGATGTTTTCTCTTGCTTTTTATAAATAATACAAACTTATTTACCCTTCTGGAGGATTAAATTTGATGTGAATTGAAGCACTGATATATATTTTTATTATCTCCAAAATATATTTTGAATTGTACATTTTTATTTTAACTTAATTACCAGAAATTAACAACTGCGATTACAAATTTATGATAATTTTGGTATAAGTTTGGTAAAACGATTTTAATAGAAGTATATTTTTTTTAATTTAAGCTAAAGTTAAGCTTCGACAATTGCTTAATTATTATAAAATTCTGTAGCTTTCAGTGCTTTTTAATTATTATAAATTATAATACATCTATTTAAGATGAATACAATAAGTACAATTTTTATTACAATAATTTGAAAATGATGGAATTCATTTTGGAAATTCCCAAAAAAATTAAAGTTCTTGTCAAAGTTTTTTATGAATCCATCAAATTCATATAATTAAAAGTTTTCATTAAGTATGCTTTAAGTCTTATATTATAATTTATAATAATTAAAAAGCACATTTTTAATTAGAACAATTTTTTGGTATTGTAATTTAGTAACAATTTTTGAATAAGTACTTAATATATCAAACTTAAACCAATTTGCAAAGTAATCACTTCAAGGTCATACGTGTCGTCATTATGCGGGTCAATTTGAAAGTGCCATGGAACGATTCGAAAAAACTGTCAGTACTGTGCAGCGTATGTTATGTGAGTTTGAGAAATAATTATAAAACTTAGTATATTTTTAGACAAAATTTAAATTCAATTTTTTACGAATAAAGTAATATTTTAATTAATTAAAAAATATATTTATTGTTTTTAATATAAAAATATAAAAAGTTTAGCAAATAGAAATACTTATTAATTATTTTAGTGAAAAAATGAATACTTAATATGAATTTGGAATAAAATTAATACTCTGTCAGTGCTTGAAAGTTTTCAGCTATTTTCGATCAGTCAGGACCAAACTACCCATTTGGACCGGTAAAAATTGTATTTCTACTCGTCTGATAGTTTTAAAATTTATTTTCCTATGGTAACATTATGAAAAAACTTACAAATATAATATGTATATTTTGTGTACTTCAAAAATTTTTCATTCATATACAATTAACATATTTTGCATAATTAAAATCAGTCGTTATAAAGGTTTTGTTTGCCCTGATAACATTTAGAGAATTGCTCTACCAAATTATTTAATCTAAAATTTTATGACCCTTAAACTTTGCTGTACACCTAATTCCCATCTTATATAACAAAGAAATAGCTAATGTAATTTAATATTTAATTAATAAAGTGATTATTAATGCTAATATTCAAATAGTTCTTTTGGTAGCTGCAATTTTTGAATATATTTAATTAGTAACACTAGTCTCAAAACATCTTTTAACTATTGTTATGCTATAAAGTAACTGCATTTACTTAACAGGATTAAAGTTTGATATCAACATACTACATGATTAAAACTGGATTAATTTATAATTTTCAAATCTTTTGCTATTTTAAAATGCCAAATTGTAAGCTGCAAATTACTTTCAGGCTGTCTTAAGTAAATTGAGAGGTCAAAAAGGTAAACCACCAAAAGATCAGCAGCCAAAAATTGAAGATCAAAATGGTGCTGCTGGAGAAAAACCTGACCATGCATCAGTTATTAATTAAATTATTTTGCAATCACTTTGTTTAATGAAAGGCAAAAAAAATTTTTATATTTAAATACTGAAAATTATTTTTAGAAAACACAAAAATTCATTATTAGCAGTAAACATGTATTGAAGAAAGATATTAAAATTTTTTAATTGATTACTCAATAGATCAATAAAAGATATTCAAATTTTTTGATTAATTACTCAATAGATCAATAAAAGATATTCAAATTTTTTGTTTAATTACTCAACAGATCAATAAAAGATATTCAAATTTTTTGATTGATTACTCGGTACATAAGCAGTAAGGCTTTCTAAGATTTTTGAGTGATAATCTTATAACATATCATAAATTAGTCAGTTTATTTAAACTAATTGCACATAATTAGTGTTGTAATACTTGAAATGTTATTATTAGCTAAAATAAAATTCAGAATTTTTCAGACTGATTCTAAAAATGGTCTCGATGAATGCAAAATTCAGGAAGAAAATGAGAATTTGAGAAAAAAGTAAAAGTGAAAATAGAAGAAATATTATTTAAACATATTAAAAACTGGAAAGTGATCTGAATGAAAATTGAAAAATTATTATTTTTTTTGCTTTTTGTTTTTTTCAAAAATTGAAATATAATTAGTAAACAGTGAAAATATTATTTGGGAATAAATGTAAGTAATATTTTCAACTGAATTAATGAACTGAGTATTTGTACTGTTTAATAATTATTACAGGAACTTAAATTATTCTATAATTAATCATTAATTAGTTTTAAGCTCATTTATAAGTATTTGATTTCTCAGTAATTTATAATCAAATGCAGGCATTTATTCATATTTAAGATAAATACGCTGTCAACTAGCATTTTTTAGCATTGAAATACTAATGGCAGAAATCAATGAGTTGAAAGGTCAATCAATACCATCAATAAGGTATTGTGTAAATTTAATTATGCAATTTGATTAAATTTTAATTTTTAATGATCATTGATTAGTTCACACTTGTTTGAAAAATATTCGTTTAGAAAATTTGCATTTTTTAAAAATTTTAAAAGTTATGGGAAAAGTTTATTGCTAATTAGAAGGGGCAAAACATTTTTTGCAAAATTAAAATATTAATAATAATTTTTAATAAATAAGTTTATTATTTCAGTGAAACACTACGTGTACATCCAATAGTGCAAGAAATAATTGAGGTAAACGTAGATTTTTTTACTGCACTGATGTCATTACTTAATTATTTAATATTTTTGTCTTATTAACACTTCTATCCATTCAATTTTCGTATTTACAAAAATTAAGCTCAAATTTAATTAATTTCATTAAATGATGCAAATATTATTTTTATTAATTAATAGTAAATGAAATCAAAATTATCACTAATAGAATAATTATCATATATGACTATACCACTAAA
>UYYF01004338.1:71819-117033 GCA_900618365.1 Thelazia callipaeda | reverse complement strand
TATTGCTCCCATTGTTGGTTAAGTGCATGATATTGCGTCTGCTTGGTTACTTGTTTGTTTAATTGTTTATTGTTGTTAGTGACAAGGCAGCATCATATTGCTCTTTGTATATGTATATTGAAGCTCTATTTCATTCTTAGATTTGGATTTCCTCGTGAAATTGCACAAATTGTAAAAAATGACTGGAAAAATGATTACATTATTTTGTTTGTTAGCATTTGTTTCCACATGCACACATTAGTATTTTTGTTTTCCATATTCGAAATGAAATAAATTATAAATATATGTACGTTTATATGTATAATATTTCTAAACTACGCTACACAAGTTAAACATGAAAAGATGTATTGCTTTACTTTTTTAAGATTTTTCTTCAAACACGGTTTCCAGTGAAAATCAAAGAGTTCCAAACGCTAATTTATATTGATATGTTACGATTGCGAAAAAACATCTGTCTTCCCAGTGTTGTGCATTACTTTAGTATAACATAAATTTTGCTAAATTACGGTCAATAAATTTGCTTGATATGACGGACAAGGTGAAGGTATGAATCATATAGGGTTGTTGGGAATTTTGTGTGGACTAGCAGCGCAAGGGAACATTGTCTTGTATCGACTTGTGATGGAGAATCGTGCACGTGCTTGAAATGTTATCTTGATTAAAGCCTCAATTCATTCGTTACACTTTGAAGGTAACTAATGGTAAATAGCGGTATTCTAATATATTTGGTGATAGGATAGTTATCCAATTTTATGTTGCTCTATACGTGTCTGCTGTTATTTATGGTGGGATAGAAACTTGAAGTTAAGCAGTGACGAATTCGTTGCAGGTACATGCGTTAGATATATGTATTAAATGATGAGGATGGACTTCACCGGCTTCTTTCAAGATATTGGGAATACCGAATTTCTGAGTCCTGTCAGTGTATTAAAGAAGGTAGGTGTTGAGCAGCGTGCGCAATCTATACTCCACCTTGTAAGTTGTGTTCCTGTGTTCTAGGGCAGCATACTGCATATGCACTTAGGTATAGGTGTTCTTGGGCTTCAGCTTCGTATTGGAATGTAGTTTGAGTGGTACTAATGAAGTAATCAGAAAATTATAGATTAAGTATGTGATTACCATTCGATATTCATAATGATAGCGGAACTGGTAGTTTTGATACTAGAACAATAGCGATAAGGCTATTTACGCATTTCCTGCAGAATATTATCTTTTTATTCAGTAGTGAAACAAATGCTTCGGTTAGAGTGTTGTCGATTGGATGTATTAGATTTGAGATTTTTCTTTTACCTTGGAAATATGTGTTTATCATTGAAACTATTAAGAAAACTAAGATTGTCTGTGAAGATTATAGCATTAGAATTAATTTTGTGACGTTATAATTCATCGTAGTATTGTTGAGTATATACTAGGAAAGCTACTTGCTGAAGATTATTTCTTGTATGAATTTAACAAATTTAAATGGCGATGATACTGATGACGTGATAGCACGTCTTATTGACAAAGCTGTACTAGCATATCCTGAGGTTTGTGTTCAACAGAAAGAATTGCTTTTTAAATTACATGCTAAATTTTTAAATTATAGAATTACATGCTTCTCTGAAAGCTTGTTCTGTTGATATAGCAGTGTATTTTGGTATCTTGTTGTTAAAAAGATTAATTGTTAGTGAATTGAAGAGATTAATTGCTATGGGTCAAGAGTTCAAAAATTTGCAGTTCTGAATTTGAAAAGTTCACCTCAAATTTTCTGTTAATTCAGTAAAATCGTCTAGGTAGACGGAAGCAAGTTGTACAGCTGTTTGTGTTTATCCTGCCAGAATTGTTGCAGCTAAACGTTATTTACTTTCGAGACATCATCCATTACTGTTATCTTCTGGTATTCACTACTCTATCACAACCCTTTTCACCGTACTTATTTGATATGAATTTTTAAATTCATATACATATGCGCTCTTCATACCATAATGAAACAGATGCACGTTATCGTAATAAACCATTTAGCATATCAGTGTGAGATGTAAAGCTCTTTACAGACTCTAGATAGTTTCCTTGATTTGCTTGTTTCTAGTCTACTTTTCTATTCATTTTGTTTTATAGTATCAGTGGGTTTCCCTTCTGGACAATATCGCATCGAATCTTAGTTACTGGAAACAAAATTAGTAGTGGAAGATGGAGCTGACGAGTCTGATATTGTGATCAGTCGTGATGCCGCATTGCAACAAGACTGGACACGTATGTCTAAATTATCATTATTGGAGAGAACGACCACTAGCAGATGACTACTAGCTTATTTCAAGCTTTGTTCATTTTGATGGTCTCTGATTTTGAGTTGGCTTCAACAGTAATCGTCTAGGTATTTGTAAGGAAGTTTCTACTCTAAAATGCGTTTGTGGTTCAAAATGCATGAAAACGATTCTAGCAATTGGTGAATTACGAAATGAGCTGAACATTTATCGTGCTAGTTGGGCTGTAATGCTTGCAGGTTGTTTTTTACTACTGGAAAATTTCTTTTCAGTTTTTTATAGATGCTAGAGGTTTGTGAAGTTTATCAGAATGAAGCAACTTTTCATGAATTTCCTCTTTTTTAAACTTGTGGAAGTATTAAATTTTCTCTCTGCTTGTGGATAGAATAATAATCAATATTTAGCAGGTGTGTTATGGCTTGCTTATAATGTTCTGTGCGTTACTGCTTACGTATGATGTTCTGACACTTCCAAGTCTATTTTAGTTTTTTTCTTAATAATAAAAAACTTAATGATTTTCTTGTTATTGAGAAGCGAAAAACATATATTTGATTGCATATATTTTTTTCAGGTAGTGACTTTATTAAAACATCAACAGGAAACGAAACAGTTAATGCTACGGTGCAAGCTGTTTATATCATCTGTCATGCTATTAAACAGTTTTATTGTAGAACAGGTCAAGCAAACTCATTCAGTTTACCTGTAACATATCAGAAACATTTTATTTGTGCTAATGCATCATAAAGGCTGTATTTAAAACTCTTCGTATGCAGTAAGCTTTACGTATGAAGTAGTTGTCAAGTACCGCTTGTTTGAGCTTTTCTTACATAATTAATAAATTAACATGTGTGATTTCATTTTGTGAGTTTTCTGCAATTTAGTGATATGAATGAAAAAATAGTATTGAAGTTCCTAATTCCTGAATGCATAGCAGTATTTCCAGGAAAAATGGTCGGTTTTAAGGCATCAGGTGGTATTAGAACAACACATGAAGCTGTGAAATATCTATCAATAGTTGAAGAAATCCTTGGCACAAACTGGCTCAAACCAAGCTTATTCCGCATTGGTGCTAGTACTTTATTAGATAATGTCGTAAGAACACTCAACTGTAGTTATTGAACTTCAAAATAATCGTTCAATTAAACCAACATCGCTTTCTATTTTTCTATTTTATCAGTTATATTTCCAACTGTACCACACGAATATGTGCTTGCTTATCTTTTGCTGTGAAGCTGAACAGAAATCATACTGCTCATATTGTGTGTATCGAATAAAATCAATAAACTTGTATAGATTTGGAGTAGTGAAGTTGCTAGTGCATATAAACTATGTATTTTTAGTTTTTCTCTGCTAAATAAAATTTTAACATTCATTCACTGTAACGTTTTAAAAGTTTGTGAACTTTTTTAAGCCTTATTTTAGAAACATGCTTTCAAATGCAAATTTGACGAATTCTGCTGGTCAATCTCTAAAAAAATTATGTTCTATTTTTCAAACGTAGTATTGGTTGTTGGAAAACAAAATTAGTCTCCATGTTCTGGAAGTAATGAACATGAAGTGTAGCGCTTCGAATTTTTGAGATCTTTATATTCAGATCCGTTTGATTAAGATAGATTACATTGTTTCTGCACATCAGTAAAAGTTCTTAAATATGCATAGTTCTCTCGATTTATTACGCTAACCAATTCTGTTCTGATTTCAGTGAGACGAAATAGCATTTCTGTTCAGAGAGATGTCTACGTGTTCTTATGTGATAGTTGGTGGCGGTGTCGCCGCAGTGTCTTGCGCTGAAGAATTGCGTGCTGTGGATGACAGGGCTAGGATTATCGTCGTTTCGAATAGTCACCTTGTCAAGACAGCTATTGCTCAGCAAAAGGCATCTGATATACTGCGACATAGATTGTAGCATTTGTAATTCGTATTTTTCATCTACAAAGAAATGCTCTATTTTCTTTGAGTTTCCTAGAAAAAAACTTCCTGATTTTCCAGCAGTTTCTTTTTTTTTAATTTAATTTTTTATTTGATTACTTTTTTGTGGTATTTTAAGATTGGTCAATTGACGGAAGTATTACATATTTCTGAAAAGTCAGTGGTAGATGCATTTAGCGGTGTCGATGTTACGTTTGTTAAAGGAACTGTTATCCAGTGGAACTGGAAAAGCAAAGTAAATCGTAATATTTATTTTTCATTCCTTGAGGATTACTCGTCAATTTACTTTCATAGTTATTTTCTTCTTTAAAAATAAATTCCCAAATTATTCTTTTCTCAGTTATT
The DNA here is from genome assembly GCA_900618365.1 of Thelazia callipaeda. Taxonomy (NCBI): domain Eukaryota; kingdom Metazoa; phylum Nematoda; class Chromadorea; order Rhabditida; family Thelaziidae; genus Thelazia; species Thelazia callipaeda. The sequence goes on along the minus strand of UYYF01004338.1, from coordinate 112,516 downwards.
GAGAATTATTGCAATACAGGTCTTTCACTCTTCTGAGAGTACATAAATATTAGTTTTTAGGAACTTGTACTGGATAAGAATCGGAAAATTACATATCATAAACTTTGTATAGCAACTGGAGGTCGACCAAAAGTAAATATTTCACGCTTTTTTAATATACAAGGTCAAACTGAAGAATCTTGAATTATTTCTATAAATTACTGTAAAATTATTTCAAGGTTAACTTTCAACATCATCTTTCTATTTCAATTCGTGATATGGAAACTGTGGATCATTTAAGAACACGAATAAAGGATGCAAGACGTGTTCTTGTGATCGGAAATGGTGGGATCGCCACAGAAATTGTGTAATAATTACTAAACAATTCATTTCTGAATATTCTGAAAAATGTAAATGCATTATCACATCAGGACACATCGAATTTTTCTTTACAGTATCACTTGCATTTTAAAGCTTAAGTTATGTTTTTCAGACTTGGGAGAATTCAATATAGTTATTAAAAGTTATATGTTTCAACGATTAAAAAACTATATATATAGACTCTCTGTGTTGCATCATTAAATTACATCATTTTATATTTATATTATGCTGAGAAAAACTGAGTTTTTGATTGTATTTAAATTAATAGTTAATTGTTGTCATAAGTAAAGCATCATTTTGTAGAAATTCATTCTGCAGGTATGAACTTCAAAATATCGAAATTGTTTGGGCTATACGACATTCTTCAATTTCGGCAACATTTTTCGATGAAGGTGCTGCGGAATTTTTCAAGCCGCTGCTTGTTGATGGTTCTAAAAAAGTGAGGATAAATAAAGGACCAACGAAAAGGTATCGACTGACTATGAGCAGTGACCAAGAAAGCGATGTTATGGGTTGCGCTCTCGGTCCTGAATGGGCATCGGGAATAGACATTTCTGGAGCTCTCAATGTATGTTTTATCATATTTCATTGTATCAGTATCTTAGCATTTATTTTCTTTTTTTTGCTTGATTGTTTAATCATCTCAGGTGTTATTTCACTGATATCAGTGAATATCTCCATAATCAGTGCTTGATTCTTTATTCACTAGAGCACTAATTCCCAGTAACTTTTTATTATTTTTCGATATTGCTCTAAGCAAAAAGATAGCAATATGGAATTAATGTGATAGAATTCGTTGTATTCTTTTTTCTGTCTCGTCATAGCATAACTATGCTTCCCACTGTTGTTGGAGCATTATTTTTAGGCTCGGCGTGTACATGTTATTTATGATGTAGAATTAAAAGGACTAGCTTGTGAAGATTCTGTAGGTTGTTTCATTCCTCATAAGAACGGGATTGATTTTTCAATTGGTGTCTGGCCATTGTATGCAGAGCTAACTAATGGACAAGTAATTGGATGCGACTTCATAATTGAAGCTACTGGAGTACAACCAAATTCATTTCTTTGGGCTCGTGACTGTCAAATGGTGAATAATACTTGAGTTTTTTTTGGCCCAATACTGTTCGTTGTATGTTTCAAGTTCATCAAGTTTGTTTTATCAATTAAGCTTTTTCTTAATTGAAACTGCGATCTATTGATTACCAGTGCTTGATTCTATATTGGTTGTTAAGGTAATATTACTGCTCACTAACAAAATATTTAAGTTGAATTTGGCAAAAGATGGAGGAATATTAGTAAATGAACGCATGTTGTCGTCAGTTCCAGATGTGTACGCATGTGGCGACGTCTGCACAGCTGGTTGGGAGTGGGCTAAGCACTGGATGCAAGTTAGTTTGTCTTAAGTTTATCAAATATTGATCTTCCAGTTGCTATTAGTGCTGAACATTATAGGGAAAAAATTATTTTTTTTGCTTAAGTTGTTTACTATAAGAGATATTTAATAAAGAAACTGTGCTTACAAATTTCTATGCAAACATATTTGTAAAATCGATTTATATGTGTAGATGAGATTGTGGACACAAGCGCGCCAGATGGGTGCTTACTGCGGTCGTTCAATGGTTCTTGGAAATTTAATTTCACTTGATTTTTGTTTTGAAATGTTTACTCACGTAACAACTTTCTTCGGATACAAGGTTTTTTCCCTCTACAGATGACAGCTTACTTCAATTTTCATTATATATGTTTGAGATTCTCGTGGAAATTAAAATTTGTGATTCAGAAAGATTGTGACCAAGATCAGTGCGAAGAGATAGTACTGCAAAAGAGAGATCTGGGAAAATTCTTAAAAACTTGGGATTTATAGGTCCAGAATTGTTAATTTCTCATTTCTCTGAAAACTAGGATTTCTCTAAAAGCCGCTTCCATACTGATCTTTTCTACAAACAGTTTTATTAACTATCAGATACATGTTCACATTTTTGTTTTCAAAGGTAATCTTTCTCGGCCGATTCAATGGTGAAGGAGTAAAAAAGGAATGGCATATTTTATTACGTGTTACAAAAGATGTGGAGTACGTAAAACTTATTGTTGAAAATGGACGTATACAAGGTTATCATTTGACTTATAATAATAATCATTTTCATTTAGTCACCAAGCTTTATTTATTTCAATTTACTATTGCCTCCTTTGAGAGAATATTACTTAAAATGTTATTCCTCTATTTATTTCAGAGAGGCAGGAATTCTTGGTAATAAAAATAAAAATGTGCAATAGTAATTAATCAAAGAGGATAATTTGCCATTGATTTGTAAAACTATTGGATATTATGAGTTCTCATCTGAATAATTAGTTACCAAAAATTATTCCAAAATTAAAATAGAATTTTTATGAGCTAAAATTATATTGAAGGTGCGATACTCATTGGAGAAACGAATTTGGAAGAAACAATTGAGAATCTCATTTTAAATCAAATTGATATCAGCCAAGTGGAAGAGGGTCTTTTGGATCCGAATATTGAAATTGATGACTATTTTGACTAGCTTAAATCCTTGCATTACAATTCATGATACTGTTATAAATTAATGTGTTATATTTTGATTGCCATTACCTCTTTGGCTTCGTAGATCTATAGAGCTTGCATCTTAAATCTAGATATGAAAGACATATTGCCAGTCCATATTTATCAAAGACTATCATTATAGATACGCAAAATGTAAGAAAATTTCACACCTTTATTTCTCTCATTCATCTCATTTAAGTTCTTCATTGTCAAAGGCATTCGAAAAAGATTCCTCAATCTCTCTGCATAGAGAAGGGATTATCAAGAGAAATACATAAAATGTTCGATATGTTATCGATATGGATAAGTTTATATAGATATGCATATATCGGGACTTGTGAGGTGTGAGTGAAAACTATCAGTACATTCATTGTTTATGAAACTCCAGGGTAAATAGTTGAAACTTCATATGAATTCTCGCTTTTCCTATTATAATTGAAGACTTCCAACGCATGATTGATTGAATTGAATATGTTATGCTGGGTCATGATTTGGTTGGTTTGTGTAGATTTACTTTCTAAAGTATGCACTTTTCATGTGAACGGAATTTTTTATCTTTAATAAGGAGGAGAGTAGGCTCGTTATCTGGACCAGATGAGAAAAGTGAGGTTGAATCTCGACTCTTCATTCTTCACGTCCCTCTTTCATGTATTTATTTCTCTACCTTCATCGTTTCTGGTAATTCACCTTCCGTGTTTTTTAGCATTTGTGAATTTGTGATGAAGTAGTGTACTTCTCAGATAACTGTTGGCTGATAGAGATGATTATGCTGCATACTCAGTCTGTCTCTCCAGTCCAATGCTAATTTTTTCCTTGACAAAATATGTTAATTGTTACATTTGTTTAGTTCGTGAATATATATTACCTACAGTAGACAGAAATAAGCTCGTAGTATGTTGGTCATTACGTACACTGAAGAGCCTGACCGCATTCTACCTTTTTATTTTCTCCAATATCTCATTTGCAATCTCCTCGCAGCCACAATATTAAGAAGCCATACTATAACATTAATTTCTGACCTCTTGACGTTTGCGCTTAGCACCGAAGGATGTTATATTACCCCAATTTTGCCAGTTATTTTCATTGATTAATCCAAACGTGAATGATTGTGCACTGCGAGAACTCATTACTGCATATAAATATATGGCTGACTCATGGAACTGCACGATCTATGTTTAACAAGTTACTTCTTGCGATTGTCTAGAAAATTTGACTCTCAGGGTTTTCGCAGATAAGAAATATGGGTTTTATAAATAATGTCCCGTACTGTTTGTGCAAGTTCCAAAAAAACTGTTACATATGAACAGTATCAAAAGTTTCCGCTATCAAAGTAACACCGACTGCTTTCTCATTCTTCCATTTAATATGCTACGGAAAAGCAGTGAGCATATGTTTGTTCTTTTTGTTTTCTGTTCAAAATTCTCGAAATGTTTTTGAAATTATGTTTGCCATGAAAATCACATTTTTAACTTTGCTTTTCTGGCTACATTTAAGCTTATAACTTTATAAAGAACTATATACATGTACTGTAATGCTTTTAGTAATTTATTTACATCGTAACAAAGATGCCAAATGACATTGGGTGATTAAATAGGAGCGAAAGTTCTGAAATTAAGCGATGGAATTTTCGGCTTGGCTCCATTCATTATCAATATCAACGCGTTGGAAAAAAGGAGATTTCCCATAATCCTTTTCATGACGAACTAATCCTTTCGGCGATCCTGTATTGATCATCGGTGCAAAAATCATTTTTGTTATTGGTCCATCCCAAGTGATGCCAATAGTAATCGTTTTCGTTTTCAAAGTTGACCTATACACAAATTTATAGTTGAATCGGTGTGGTACGTTGTAGGCAATCTGCAATAAAAAGTAATCATGTGAGGTTTTTTGAGTGAATTAAATATTTTAATTGTGATGAGGGAGTGATTTAGTTATCAAGGTATATGATTCTACACTTATATCATAATAACAAACATTAGTAAAACTTGTTTTTGCGAAAAAAATAGCATTAATCATAGTTTCTATACAGTGAAGAAGTTGACAAACCATCAATGATTCTCCAGTATTGGTTACTGATATGGTGTGGATAATTTGAAGGTTATCTTCATGTCTTGATCGGTTGAATAATATCATACGATCAAGGAAGTATACCTATGCTGAGTGAACTTGTAAGTTGTCAAGCATCTTGCGATTTAAAAGGTTTGGCTACATTATTTTTAATCTGCTAACTGCTCGATGAAAATGAACTAAGGTAATAATTTTTGTTCAAAAATATTTGTTTACAGTGAAAATGAATGGCTTCTCTGAGATCGATAAGTGTTTTTGCCTAATTATTAATTTATTTACTGCTCAAATTCGGTAGTAGTTTGAAAAAGATGTGACACATTTAGATGTTATGTGACTAATCAGATATAAGCGTACTCCTTTATCATCGAACAGAATAGTGTATGAGCTGTTAGTAGTCTTAACTTCGATTGTTGGATTGGCTGAGTCAAAAAATCCAGAAAAAATTGCTTGTTGACCTGTAATGACATTCCGAATATATAATTCAAGCATTTTAGCGATGAAATAAATATACAAACAAATATTTTAAATAAAATTTGTAGAAAGTAAATCAAAGTTCTAGTTCAAAAGAGTAATTTTACGTTTTTGAAATATTTGCTTAGATGAAAATTGCTTAGATTTTTATATAGTCATTCAAATCCTTTCTTCTCAATTGTTCTTATTCAGAAGCTGATAAGCACAATAACTCATTTTTCAATAAATCAAATTAAAGTTTTTTCCACAGTTAGAAACAGTTCAGCAGTAGTAATTAAGCAAACGTTAAGCATGTAATGATTTATTCAGTTAACAAAGCAAATTACACTACATCTCATACAATGAATTTTTATTATAAATAATGCTTGCAACACTCAACCAAAAAAAATAAATGAACATACCGAGTCCAAAACCTCCTGGTCCAAACGTAGCATGATACGGAATTGGTATACCCATTGTTTCCAGCGATAATTCGTCCAATTCTCCATGCATAGGTTCGTCATCAATTGTTGATATATAGTTTCGATATGCTTCAATAGTATTTTGCAAAACTGGAATGTCGCTGATATGCGGTTTGTAGTTGAACATGTCAGTAGGATTTACTAAACGCTGAAGCAAGACAGAACGATTTAAGTCATCGTTACAATTTGAATTTTAATATATTTTAAATAATGGTACAATAATCGGAATTAAAATAAAGTTGACGTAAAGAATATTCACATTATACTTCGTCTGAAGTTTTCCTTGAATGTAAAAGCGATGTTCAGACTTGCTGTTTGCATCTTTCATATGTCCAATCAAATAGATAATCTCAATATAATAATTTTCATCAGTATACCAATATTCTATGGGTTCTGTGAATAATCCTATGGCTTTGTACTGAAAATAATTAGTATTTCATTGCAGTAACCAGTTGTTTACTGATTATTCAATTGATAAAGGCTATTTTATCAGGAGTCATTCGCAATTACTTTCGATCGTATATTTCAATTGGATCGAAGAAAATAGTTTAAAACATGATAAATTTTGACGTACATTGCTTTGATTATAATTTACAGCAGTTACAACGACTTTTTTCTCGAAAATCCAGTGAAGAATCCTTAAAGACATGAGATAGTTCTTACGATCAAACCAAAAAGGATGTTTCGGTAGAAATTTGCCACCACCATGTGATAGTTCAAGTCTTTCATCTTTTTTCAAGTAACCGATTTGTATTATATCAAAGCTGCAAGAACAAGTTATATAATATCTAACAAGGTCCTAGAAGTTAGTCTTGTTTTCGCAGTTTTGATAGAAGAGCACAGTTTTGATAGAAGAGCACCAAATCAAGAATATAGATAAGAGAGTTGTACAAATTCCGTGATAACTTTTTAGTCAAATTAGATATGAACTGAATTTAAAAAAGTAACATGCAAGTATGAAATGCGTGAAATTTATGTTTTACGACTCTAATCATTTTAAAGAATACACTAAATTGTTATTAAGGATGGATCTTTCGTTAAAACTTTTTAAGTTTTTTATCTATAGTATGCACTTTATCTATTATTTTGATAATAAAGATCTAAGCAATTTAGCCAACACTATTGTCTTATTGATAATAAGGTAGTAGTGTTGGCACAATATTATCAAAATAAATTTTTTTTTTGATATTATCAAAAATTTCATGGAAACTCCGTCAGTATGCTAATACAATATATCTTAAAGTAATGAGGATAAATCAGCACTATCAAAGTACATAACAAGTATGAGAGAAAAAATTCCACAATATCAAGAAATGTATTCATGTTATTAACAGTGATACAGTATCTAACCTTGATTTATTTCACATTGTCTTTTTTTCACTACAATGATGTTGATAACTGCAACAAATATTTCGTTATAATTTATGTTCTCTTATGCAATAACCTACGATCCTACCAAATGTTTTATACTTAAATAATCTGTGCTTTTAAATGTTCATGAAACTCACGACTTGAGTTTAGGCTTTTTAAAATGACGTCCAAGAAATCGAATCTGTTCACCTACATGAATAGTATCTTCCACCGTAATTTTCATGTACCCATCCTTATCGATTTGCGAATAACCTCGCTGTAAAGATAATTTTAAAAATGCATAGGGAGAGAAGAATGCATAGATCGGTGTATGTAATTCTTAAAACACCATTTTGGGTCCATCACAGCCATTATTTGCTTGTATCAGCTTATATTAGCTAGACTAAGCTAAACTGGAGATATCCATGAATGAAATAATAATATACACAAAGTTAACAGCAATGATGATCTTTCTTTCCTGCGATGGAGAAATTAGTAAAGTAACATGTGTCATGTGCATATGTTACGAGAAAACATGCTAGATTCACTCTTAATCACAATTCATCTCGTTCCTAAACGCTACTTCAGTCCATTCCAGTTATTACAGCATTAGCAGTTGCTAAATTTAGAATAAATGTTGCTTGGTTTGGTACAAAAGTACCAATTAATCCCTAATTAGTGAGAGAAAAAAGAACGAGTACCGCTAAATTAGATGCATTTAAGTAAAAATGAGAAGTGATGTAAGATACGGAGATGCACATGCAGTGAAACGAAGAAAGTACTTGATACAAGTTGCTTACCGCATTAACCGCTCGTTTAGCATCACTGGTGATGAGGAAGAAAGCGCTTAAAATTAAGAAGGTAGAAGCACAACAGCAACAACTCATGACAACAAAACAAAATAGTACAAGAGATTGATGTTTACATCGATTTTACGCTTATATTTAATAACACTGATTTAATATGCAAATTCTTCTTTCTTATTTTGCGCAACGCTAAACAGGACAAAGTAGTTAGTAAATTAGATTTCATGGATAATGATGAAATGGATGAGCTGAGATGAAATTATTTTCACTGCTGATCTTTTCATGATATCATATGATATACGTCATGTAACAAAACTTCCTGCAAAAAACTGAGCAAGCATAAAAAGAATTATCTAAGTTATGTAAATTAGCTTGCAAGACCATAAAAGCACAATACTATCAATTGAAAACACCGCAATCTACACGAATTGATGCAACTTTCATAGTCAAAAATAAGGTGGGGATTAGTATAATGTGACATGTGATGTGCCTCGCAAAATTTTGTCATGGACAAATTTGAAATTGTGTATGATTTTTCCAGGCCGCATGAAATTTAGCTTCTGTAAATTTTAAACAGGAAACAATTCAAGTTTGTATAGTTACAAAGTTCAATACCATTCGTTCGCATGGTATAAGGATGGCTTTTTAGAATGCCTTTTATTGGGGGTTCTGTTCATTGCATGTAGTTAAGATATTTTCAGAAAATTGCGAAAGTTGATTGCAATGAATAGCAATTCGAAAGCGGTTTCTGTTGCTGCGTCTATTTGCACCACTTCTGTCTCAGATATGCCTTCTGGACTTGTCAATCATTTGTACGATAATGGTGCTTTTTTTGTGAGTGTTGTTTTAATTTACTTTTAATTTACTTCAATGTTTGTCTGAATGATATATAAAGTCGTGAGTAGTTTATTGTTTGAGTTCTCATCTTATGCAACGTTTTCAAGATAAAAACTGGATCATTCATCGTTAAAGCCGAATTGCAATAAAAATATTTGCTTAGAAACTGCTTTAATTTAATTTTTTTCAGACCTGAACTTAAGGTGAAATTTTTGTTATAATTTAATTACGAAGTTTTCTTAATTTGTATTATTGGTTTCTCATGGTTATATATATTACTGCTACCTATCATAATTTGAAATTTCCTATTATAGTAGGATGAAGTTTTAAATTCTTCATTTATTTAGTCTAATGCTAGTAATTAAGTCTCATGTTTTGCAGATTTTTCTTAATGTACCACAAAATGTGGAATTTGGGATTGATTATAAGTCATGGCGTGTAGGTCCAAAATTTCTTGGATTGAAAATGGTTCCACCTGGTGTACATTTCGTTTTCTTCAGTGTCAAAACTGCTCCACGCATAGGTTTTTTTCATGATTTTAAAGAAAAAGAAGTTTTGGTACGCAAATGGGACTCCTCCCGTGAAGATATGGTAGTTGAATCAGTCCCTTCTAATGAGGTAATATATCTTGATTTTTTAAATTTATGCTTTTCATTGTTGAGAAAATTCGCGTTCATTTACGAAATTAGTATAGTATCATAATCTCATAATTGCTCATATGACATTCTATACCAAGTGAACCTATTCTTCATCTTTGCATTCAAAAAAGTTCGAAGCACATATTAGGTGGAAAGAGTACGCTCAAATTTGAAATCAATGGATAATGGTTTGGCGCCATATCCTTATGAAACTTATCGAAAATGGTTTTCCTTAAGTAATTATATTACAGGTTCACTCTTTACTATATTTCTTTCTATGACTTTTATGTATGAGACAATGTAGTTGATATTAATTTCTAATGCTTTCATTAGTAGAGTTTTGTAAAAAAAATATATGCATGAATATCTTGATTAGAAGTAAAATATTTCAATCCTTTTAAGAATTCAATATTCATAACTTGTTTTTCGTAATGTGCTATTATTTATAGGAAAAACGGTTGCAAGATTGCGTCCAGAAAATCAGTATGGTCGTATTACAGGTCAAGCAGAGTTGGTCACGATGGAGACGGAAATGATGGAAAAGGAGAGTGTAAGTGCTTCATTATTTAATATCAGCGGTAACATGAATATTTTTTATTTTGAGTAGAGATAGTGCGAGTTAACATGCTTTTGAACAGTGAATATGATTCATCAAGTTTCTTTTATCGAAGTGAAAAGTTCATGTGATAACTTTTCATTAAAATTGGCTCAGCTATATAATTTGACTACAGAATTTGATTTTATTACTGTTGTCATTTATTTCACTGCCATGTGTATTGATTTCTAAAAACATACTAGTATTAGTTTGAAGGGTCAAGCTTTATAATCTTTCAAAGTAAGTTAATTTAAAATTTTTTTTAAACCAAGGAGGATAAACAAGTAATCTTTGATTCGTTGCTAGAAGAACATAATGATAGAAGTCTGTTGATATTTTCCTACTTAGATACAAGGATATCCCTCTTCGTGCGTTGATCGTGATCATCCTACCAGAATACGATTTGTAGATGAATGCGGTCTTCCAATCATGAATATTAGACCTGGTTTTCAAATTCGATTTAGTGAAATTTCTTTACAGTCTGAGGTAATTACTTCATTCCTGTCGATATTTAGAGTCGCTTTTTGTCTACACTGTTCAAAGAGTTGGTGAAATTGATGCGCCTTGTTCTTTCATTTTTTTGACATTATATAATTTTTCCAAAACATGTTACGGATTTTTGTTCAACGACAGTTTTTCTATTCTCTCTGCTCCTAAAATTGATGTTATTGCACTTTTTCAAGTGTTTATTTTAATTTCGGGAAAAACTTTACGAAGCATTAGTTTTTGGTGAGGGAAATGGGTACCAGTAATTTTAATGAGCTTTCTTGAATTTTTCATACCGATTGTACTGGCTGACAGCAAATATCTATTAAATTCTTAGTGAACATATTTAACACAAACAATAGCGCAGTAATTGTTGATACCATATTGAGCACACTAAAGAAACATAGTTTCTCTAAAACCGAAATCTTTAGAAACTAGTTATAACTCTTACTTCTCTAAGATAATCCTCATTATCGATTTGTAACTAATTGAAGAAGCAGGAGTCATAATACAAGATTATAGTTTATTACATGAAATGAAAAGTAAAGGGCATAGTTATAGAACGCATAGTTCTTCACAACCATCATGCGTGATGACTTTAGAAGACGTCATTTGCTGCAATAAATTTTCCACTTTGTAAGTAATAAAAAATTACAAAAAATTTTGAATTTGTAAAAGATTTTTCATAATTTAAAAATTGAATTGTAACATTAAACTCAGAAGATTTATTTTTTTAGATTGACTCCATAGATACAAAGAATTTCTCAGATCAAACCTGGAAACTGCGAAGAATCATTAATATTCTTGATGGAGAATGGTGTGAAGTTCTTGGAGAACTGCAATTTGCATTCATATGTTTTTTAATGGGGCAGGTGGGATTTTTTTCACTTTCGAAAGTTCCATTTTTCAAGATACTGGAGAAAATGTGTTCGCACTATCAAAGTTAAAGAAAAATAAATTCCTGGAACTGAAATTTTGTACTTGCTTTCATGTTGTACTCTAGGTATATGAAGGCTTCGAACAGTGGAAGCGTTTAATATGCTTGTTGTGCAGCTGCGTTGAGGAGATTTTTGAGTGTAAGGATTTATATATGGCATTGTTACCAGTTTTGCATTTCGAGTTGAAAGAATGTCCAGAGGATTTTTTCATTGACATCGTTTCGCGAGATAATTTCTTGTCTACGACACTTTCCAGATTGTTTAAAAGCATAAATGGTAAGTCAAAGATGTGCTGGTGAAGTAATTTTGAAGATTGAGGTAGGGTACTTTACACCGTTGATTTATTGTTAAAAGTGAATAAGCAAGATCGGACCGAAATTCGTTAGAGGTTTGACTAGGTTGTCGAAATATTGAAGTTTCTAGAGTAGAATAACTGAATTGAAAGTTGATTAATTTGTGGAATCAGCAGGAAATATCTAAACTAGCAATAATTTATCTTTTGTTTCAGATTATGAATCAGTTGATCCAATACTAAAAAATAAATCAAAAAAGTTCAAACGGTTCCTGACAAAGCGGATGAAATGGGATTTTGATGTACTTGATGATTAGCTGATGTAACAACATTGTGTTGTGTTAGTTGCTGAGTTGTTGATAAAACGTGTTCATCGCTTTAAATATCATAAGAACCATCATTAAGTAAATTATTATTTCCATTTTTGTGAGATACTTAAAATTTCTGCTTTTATGTCAGAAGATTATTTTCATTTATAGCGGTGGCCTGAATATTAAAGTGACATCTATAAAACATTTTGGAAAAATGTTTTTTTTGGTTGCGTAATTATCAGCGCCTCAGTATGGGTACTAACACTCATTATCTTCTTTTTTGACCGGAAATTTATAGCTGCTAAAGGATAAACTCTCTGGGAAAAACAGTTACTGTTCGTGTTTTCAGGTTCTGCAGTATGAACTTGATTACAAATATTTGTTCATTTTACTCGAGCTGATTGTTTTATTTTTCATGAAGTCTTTAATTGGCGTCATTATCGTAAATTTAATCTTCAAGGTATAGAGGATTTAGTTCGTGATGGAATTAATATACTCGCTAGACGATTGCATAAGCGGTTTGCAAATACTGTAGCTGTTGTGTCATTCCTTCTTAGTGTTGGTCTCATTGATCATTCCCTGTACGTAGTGATGTTTGTCAGCCACAACGACCACTTTATTTTGCGGGATGTGGCATTTCATGTGATATGTTTGTATTCTCTTGCTTGTCCTCTAATTAAAAATTACTGGATACATAGAAGATGGCGTAAGCGGTTTGCAAATACGTCTTAATCTGCTCGTAATTACCATTATCGTGTTATCTTTCCTTCAGTCTGTAGATGAAATACATTAACATCCTACTTGTTCTCGTTTGCTCACAATCAGTCGACAAGCGTGCTGTAAATCCTTGCATCTCATTTCCTTTTGTGGGACATTCCCATTAGTAATCTGTGCGTATTTTATAGTGTTTATTCTCTTCTAATTTTCAGGTTAGTTAAGACTGATAAATGGCGTGCTTTGGATATACTTAGTAGGTTCGTTAATTAAAGGCTCATGTGAGCTGTGAGCGTAAGCATTGCTGATTTTTAGCTATTATTAATGGACACTGTACTGAAATACAAATGTGTTGCTGCCCGAGGAAAAATAGTATTAGTATTTAGGAGTTTTTTTTTACGTACTGAGTTATTGGACATATTGATTTGGGAGAGTATATTTCCGAAATATAGTTACTACTGCTAGACTACAATATTTGTTCATTTCTGCTATAATTGGTATGCTTTGAGCGCAGACTGATTTGGCATAGAAAATAGGATTAACTGGGAATCGCGGAAGAATTTTTCAGTCATTTCTAGAGCTTTAATTTCGCATACGACATGAAAGAAAAGGAGAAAAGTGATGAAGAAATGGTTATTACTCTCGGCAGTACTACTGTAGACTGTCCTTATTCGAAAAATTGCGATCATACGTGTCCTGTATCTGATATCTTCACGCATTTAGCTCGTTGTCGCCGTTCTTACTACAAAAGTCTTGGTCTTGAAATGGAGTTAGAAAGGTTAGCTCTGTTGCTGTCACTCAGTTATGCTTTTAGCTGTTATAAAAACATTGGTAATCCAATTATTGCAGGTGCAAATACGATGGTTGCCACTACGTTCCCAAACCAGAGATGATATGGCACGAGTTAACTTGCCATGGCCAGCCACTGTATAACTATTCCAAGAAAACAATGCAGAGCGCACCAGTATCCATTCATTCTCCAATGAATTTCTGTTAACATCTGCGCATACCTCAGTTTGTATCTGGTGATGCGAATTCAGTTATAGTTGACTTATTATCTAATGACTCTAGTAGTTCCAGAATGTTTGTATCTGCAGGCTTTCAAATAAGACAGATTAAAACTTCATTCTTAATGCACAAGAAATCGATTGAAATTGGTACATGTTTATTTCTAAAGTGATCTAACTTTAGATGTTTTGTAATTTGAATATAACAACTCTGATCATGAGAAAAAGCTGTATAGATCAAAATTTCTGATGAGATTTATAAATTTAATCATAGCGAGAGAAGATTGTAAAACGAAAAAAAATTAAAGTGTATGCTGCATATATTCAAGTTTTTTTACTTAAATTCGACTCAGATTTTTATAAATAGTTGAGTGTAGGTTTTACTTATTGTCACTTGAAAAGTGTCGATAATTATTGATGCGGGTTTAAAGAATATACATGCTACTGACATTAGACACTTTTGTCTTGATCGTTTTTCAAAAAGCCCAACTTTTTTCAGTTGCTAAAGACTCGATGAACGCTCTACATGTGATGCGTTAAAAGTACAATAGAGAGTGTTATCGATGTTACAAAGTTATGTGTTTGGGCTGTACAGTTCATATATTTAATCATCAACTTAAGTTGTAGGGAAGGAGAAACTGGGGAATATCTGGCAGTCTTTTTTACACTTTATTATTGGATGTACTCTTAAGATTTACTTGGTTTTTTGCTCCAGAATCTTTTAGTGTTAAGTGTAAAATGAGCGCTATGTGTAGTAGTAGTATGAGATTGCTTTTGAATACTGCATACAAATTAAGCATTGCAAGAGATGATGAAGAGAACAGTGCTGTTAATGATGTAAAAAACTAAAAATTCGCTAAAACCTGCGAGTGTTCTTGTTGGAGAAGTGTGACGAGTAGAAAAGAGCTGAATGCACAATTTGGCATAAATAAATAAGATTGGACGAGGTATTTCGAGTTATTCTCGACTAAATGGGCGAGTTAGTTTACATGCACGATTTGCAGCAATAAACCTTAGGATTTGTGCAATCACTCACCAACGAGTGCGTAGCAAAGAATGCGAGACAGGGAGTGGGGCTGTCTGAATGTCAAATTTAACTTCTTTACGTGATTAATCAGTAATCTTCTGTGTATTCAGAGCAAAGTGAATTGCCACGTGTGGAATTCTTGAAAAGTTGAGGTATATTTGTGTTTAATTCTTAGTTTTTATTACAAAAAGGAATAGAAACACATTGAATATTAGCAAACATACTGCCATGTAAAGATGCAATGGAAGATTTTCATACTGCACAATCCATGTAGTAAGTTGTCGCGACTGATTAGATATTTATCATCAAAGATTGATCGATTCGTTCAGATTTTTTAGTAGGTCAACTTGCTGTCTTTACGTAAAAGCGTACAATCATTGCGGTGTGCCAAATTACAACAAAATTGTTGCAATTTGAGAATACAGTCACTTGAATGCAGTCAAGCCTTATGCAATCTGTTCATACATTAAGCGGGACTGATCGTTGCATTGCGACATATGTCGAATTACTAACTTTTGACAAACGTAACAAATTATGCGTTTTTTAAGCATGTTTTTTAATATTGCTATCAGTTTTCCATAAATATATATTAATTTGAAAGTTATTCTTCGTTATTCACCTCATTCGTCATTGTTTTGGCCTGTTAGTCTTTACTAGCTATAAGATTGAAGTACGTGGTTTTGAATTAAAAGATTCAAGTTATGTCATGCGTATATTATTGATGTCTAATACTTCTTTGTTATCTTGTAAAATGTCTGTTCTTGACAGTCATTTATTTACCGTTTACAATAAATAAATGTAGTAGGAAGGAAGTATAAAGTGTTTGCATGCAATTATTTGTTTTTATTAAACAAAGAATGTCATTGTTGCTATGAAAAGCGATTCTATCGTATACTAGTCATAGTCGTATGCACAGTGTCCTTTTCTTTCCTTTTAACTTCATCCACCTTCAGGTAAATGCCCTCATTGATTATCATACTACACACTTTAATTTGCCAAGTGGTTACCCTACTTATGGTCGATTACGACGCATGCACACACATGCACTTGTATACACACAGGGCACGCACTGAAATGCGCACCTCAGTTTACTTATGGCTGAAAGTGAATTGTTAGTGCTAGTAAATCTTAAATTTCACCGTATTCTTTCCGCGAGTTATATTTCCGAACGAAGGAGTTGCTACAAGTGCAACTTAAAGAACAACCTTGCAGTGTACTTATATTTATAATTATGGAATATGCTATTTAAATTATATGCAGTTGGATAATATTTATGACTGTCATCCTAAGATGCTTATAATTCCTAATAATGAAGGTTTTATACATGTCAGTTAAAGCAAAAATGAAGATTTTCGACGGATACTTGGTGTTTGTAGCATATACTATTGTTTTGTTGAGTATATGGTTATTCTCAAAACTTTCATGTGGCATCTCATATTTTTGTTGCCTTTCACTCGTAAATTTTTTATAGGCTAGTTTCTGAAATACTCTTTTTCATGAAGTTTTTCTACTAATCTTATTTTATATTTGGAGACGAACAAGTGTTAGGTTAATAATCAGGTAACTGAGACTTAAATGCCTTTGTAATTCAAGTAAACCTAGCAATTATTTGATTGTTTTCATTTTCTTTATGTACTAAAACAAAAAGTATATAAATGTGATGGAAAGCATTCCGATAAAGTTTTTGATTTTGCGTTCAGAATTAAACTAACTGAACTGTTTAGTAATGTTCAGAGCTACTTTTAACTAGCATATACTGTTTTGCATTCTAGAATGATTCTTTTCGAAATGAACAAAGCCTATCGTTTCAGATGATTAACTTTGCACAGCATCGCTCAAAGATTAAATTCAGATTTGATTTCGGAAACGCAAAAATTACGCATAATAAATTTTTTTAATATTGTAAATTGATGAGGCATGTTTATAATAAAGTTTATGTCCATTTTAGGAAAGAATTGGCCTCAGCATTTTTTCGTTGTAGCTGCATATTTCGTGAGATTGTGAAACGCCGATGCTGCCACTTTAAGATATTGTGATTTCAAATTTCATTCATTTCTAACTGCTAATATTTTGTTCTGTTGACTTTTAGCGACTGATTTCGCTGTTGATTTATGGAAATGGCAATGATTATGGATATCAATAGTAGTAATCGCCTTCAGGCGAGCAATTTGTAAGTTTTATTTTTGTATTTATGATTAAGTTTTCTTGACATGATAATGTTATTTTAAAAATTCAGTATTATAGTTTTTAATGCATTTATCTGTGCAGTAATTTCTTTAATGTCACTTCATGAGTTAATTTCGTTCATTTAGCGTCATATTTTTCATTTCGTATTTCGTTGTATGTTAGATGTTTTTGGAAAATTGATCAGACGTATTTAATATGTCAACATTTTCATTCATATTTCTGGAAGTGATATTCCTGAAAAAGACAGACTTATGTATTTTCTAGTCTTTCACCAAAAGCAGTGTCATTTCATGGTTGCGAAGCAAGTACTTCAGATAATTTACATGAACTCAGCAGTGGTATTTATGATGCGGACTCAGGGTACATTTTTTTGAAATGCAAACTTATCATCTTGTCAAATTTTGATTAGGAGCAAAGCATTCCCATATTTTTGCTTTACAATTCAGTTATTTCACTTAGTTTTATTCACAATATCTTTATTTCATTCATTTTTCGGTCGAGAATTTTTATTGGCTTGACGTATTTTCCTAATAAATGCTTTCTTACAGGTTCATTGACAGGATTTCGCCAGCACCATTCGTGTCTTCGATTTGCTCCAAAATACTTGGAAATAAAGTAGAAGTATGTTGAACATGAGAATTTTTGTTAAGTGAATACATTTTATGGTTTGATGTAGTGTAAAAAACTTTTTACCATTTGTAGTGACTTGAGCAAAAAATTTTTCAAAGTTTTTTACGATTGTTTCAGAAAGGCAAGTCAAGTTGGGGTTGTAAAATGGCTGTTAGGGGTAATTATCAACATTCCCATTGGAGCTCAGGGCAAACTTCTTGTAGTTTTTTAAAAATGGCTTTAAAACGACTTTACGCTCGAGATGATTTTGAAGTGCTCGAATGCTTAGGCGAAGGGTTCTTCGGTGATGTGTATAAAGTAATATTTTAGTACCGTTTTTGAAAGAAAAGTTGTGGGTGGAAGTTTTTTTTGATCTGTAGTAATCAAAGCATTTTAATGTTATGGAGAAAATTGATCATTGTAGGTACAGCACCGTATAACTAAAGAGGTCATGGTACTTAAAATCGGTAAAGAACGAGGAAATCGAAGGAGAGCTAAAACAAATGTGCTTAAAGAAATTGGCGTTTTAAATCAGTTAACATCGCATCCTAATTTATTGTCTTTCCGGTTTCTACATTTGCTTTTTAATTTTTGTTTCAAGACTGTCCAAGAAAATTTCTGTTCCTAATCAATGAACTGCTTTTCAGTGGTGTTTGTGTTGATTTGACTGAAAAATCGTGGAATTTACATATACTTATGGACTTCTGTGATGCGGGAAGTTTAAATCGCCTTATATGTAACCGTCAAGAACGTTTCGGGTGGCATTTGAGATATAGCTTAGCACGCGATATATCATATGCCATGGATTTCATGCACGCGAAAAAAATTATGCATCGAGATCTCACTAGCATGGTTTGTGAATCATTACTGTACTTCTTTAAGTAGTTCACTGGTTGAACATTTATTTAAAATATTGATTTTATAGCACTTGGTTTCTTCTCGTTTTGTTCACTTTGGGTGCATAATTGGTTAGCAGTGGGTTGTGTTCCCTCTTAATGTTTGTTGTTGTTATGTTTATAGTTGATTAATTGTATGTCTTACAAATGCGACTCAAACCAAGTAGATGAAAATTTTGCTTAGTACTGCTTAAAACAGTTCTAGTGTTTTGACTTTTAGAACGTGCTTCTGCAGACAGTTGATTACGGCTATTTGAAAGCAGTTGTGGCTGATTTCGGTTTATCTTGTAAAGTTCCTAAAAGTGGAGACAAATTACCTCAAGTGGGCACCCCATTTTGGATGGCTCCAGAATGTCTCAAGGAGGAATTTTATGATGAAAAAGTTTATTTTATTGCAAAAATGTTTCTGAAGACATGAATTCTAGCTTCAGAAAAATATACCCTTCAGTTTAGGCAGATGTATTCTCTTTTGGAATTATACTTTGCCAAATGGTAGCTAGGATTGATTCCGATCCGGAAGCAGGACTTTATCGAACTCACAATTTTGGCTTGGATCACATTCGTTTCACAGCATTATGTCCTAGTGATACTCCTTCTGATTTTTTAAATATTGCATTTCAGTGCTGCCTAGTGAGTTTATTGATTTTTTTACTATTTCTCTTGGTCAGAGCTTGTTAAATCATACTCAGTTCTCGAATTATGTACATACATTGTGCATTTTGAATGTTTTGATGAACATGAATTCTTAATTCCAGATGAATCCTGTTTCTCGACCCAGTTTTACATCCCTTTATCACTTTTTTACCAAATTCTTGTTATCAAGTCATTTGGTTGATGATGGATCGCCTTTACAGTCAATCGAAAATGATGGACGTGAGTATTTCTTGGATGTTTTGTAACGATTCACTGTTCTCGTGTTCTTTTTTAATTTGATTACTTTATTAGCGTTTTACTTCAGGTTTAGGTCGGTCTTGGTCAGATGCGTCTTTAGGATATTCCAAGCCTAAGCAGTCAGAGTTGTCATTTATTTTAATCAACAATGGTCGAGATACTGAAACACGAAAGTAATTTTTTTAATATTGTTGTTATTGTGTACTACCAGAACTTCATAATATGCTGATTATGATTTTCCGTTTACAACTATCGTAATCATGTATTTGCTTTACAGTTCTTTGTACACGTAGCTAAATAATTGACTATGTTACATTCTCATTTGTGTTTAAAATGTTTGCAGTCAGTCCAAGTCG
The DNA here is from genome assembly GCA_900618365.1 of Thelazia callipaeda. NCBI lineage: Eukaryota > Metazoa > Nematoda > Chromadorea > Rhabditida > Thelaziidae > Thelazia > Thelazia callipaeda. The sequence goes on along the minus strand of UYYF01004338.1, from coordinate 92,657 downwards.
ATGGATGTTGTTCCATTTCTCGTGTTTAAAGATGTCCCGTGTAAGAGTATACTTCAAATAAGTGAAATTAGAAAACTGAAAAGAGAAAACCAAATGCACAAACTTGCGAGAAGTATCGCCATGAATGAGTTTTCCGAAGAGGTGTCCTTTTCTTTCAAACTCTCATTATTGCTTCCTTTAGATACAGTGTTTATAAACGATGAGAATAATACTTCTGTGAAGTACTTGAACGTTCCCTTGCTAATTACTTAAAATCCAAATTTCATGTGCATATGTTTTTTCTTTTTTCTTCTCATACTGATTCTCCTCGAGATATCTCATTTTATGTAGAACAAAACTTTTTATCCATTTTTTAACATTTCAAATTTAGATATCTTTGGATACTGTAAATCCATTTGTGACTCATGAAATTTATGGAACCGCACGCAAATTAACTTCCGTTGTCGCAACTAGCCAAAAAATATGTGAACTTTCTGATGAGCAAGAATGTAATAACAATAAGTTTGATGAGCCAGATATGAAATACTGTTTCACGAATCATGAAAGGTTTTGCACTGCTTATGTAAACTTTATATTTTTTGGAATAATTGATGTATTTTTCATGTAAAAGTACAAATTAAGAAGCTTTTTTGTAGCGAATTTTCTGAAGTAAGTTGTTTTTGGAAAAAGAAAACCTTGTAATCAAATGACGTCAAAGTAAGCATTCATCTAGTCATGCTTTTCGATTAATTTTTTTCATCTCTAAGATCTAGAAACTAAAATAACTACATGAAAATATAAACAATTTGCAAGTTTAAAATAATTTTATTCACTCGAAAAGATGAGTTCAGGATTGTTGCACAACGCAGCATTTCACTTCCCAGTTCAGCTACAAATCTGATATCAGTCAAGCCTTGTGTGAATTTCCGTGCATCTCTTCCTTCTCTATCAGCTAAAAGCTCACCAACAGTATGTGGGCAGTGCGCTAAAACTGATGAAATCAGTCAACTGTGTGTATTGAAGGGTCAGATGTCAATGGCTTTCAAATATGAAGATCAGGTTGATTTGGTTTTTGATCATTATTATAGATGTCTAATTGCATCTATGACTGCTCATTTATATTTGAAAGAAAATTTTATTTTTCATTTGATATAAACAATATTGTTAGCATAATAGGAAACAGAGCATTTTACTACTCCTAATTCTTTTGTTTATAGAAGTTCACTTCGCGTCAATATTTGTCAACTTTTTTCAACAGAACATTGTTTAGTGGAGTTTCTGCAAACAATCAGCGTCGTAGAGATTTATCTTTATTGATGGACGAAGCTATTTTGAATTGTGATAGTAGTGGCTTTGATTTAGAACGTTGGAAAAATGATAGTAAGTTTTCACAGACTGTTTAACTAATCAACATTTATAGTGAGCTTTCGATTAGTTTAAAATATTCTTTTTGCAGTCAGTTTTGCCAACTTTCTTCAGCAGCAAAATGATGTGGTAACACAGCAGCCATTTCCAGTTTGTCCACTCACCAACGAATCTTCTGTAAGATTTTCACTCTTACTTTTTAGAGATCAAATAATCCAAAACATTGCAAAGTATCGGTGTGGCTACGAAGCACCATAATTAAATGGCAAATTATTAATGGAATGGTGGGTAAGAAAGAATTCTCTTGCATCTTTAAAGAATTCGTGCTGCATAAAAAATTTTCATGATATTATTTTAGATTCGAGACCCTTATAATGAAGTTGGTAATGCATCTTCAAATCAGAAAGCAAATGAGTGCATAAAGTTTCTTCGTGAGGTAATAAATTTTCTATAATAATTCTCATGAATCGACTGTTTAGCAATTATATGAAGAAATGAATTCAAATTTTATATTCAGTCTTCCGCTACTTCAGTGAAACATATTGAAAAAAATGTTTAATGGTATTAAGAAAATGTTACTGTCTTTCTTCACTGTATTTTGCATAGAATTTGTGCAGTCATTAAGGTAGTGTCACGCTTTTTTTCTCGGCAGTAAAAAGATCATACAAAGCACATTCTGTATAGTATTTAGTTTGATTGCTATCAATGCTACTCTGGATAATTATGAAAATATTTCTTTTCAGACAATACAGAATACAGTCGTGCTCGATACAGGTTTTAGAAATGATACTGCCACTTTGAATTCTTTCTGTGTATCTAGCTCAAGGTATGAATCGTGTTGTAAACAAAGGTTAGCGCATATTGGGGATAGGCATGTCACTTCAGTTGATAAGCACTGTAGTGTTTTGTGAATTTATGACTGTAATGAGCAGTGTTTGATATTTATGAATGTGTATCACAGAATATGTTTTGAATTACTATGTGAACAATTTCTATTAAAAAGAGAAAGAAGCATGGATTTGCATCTCAGATAGAGCTGGGAAGTTAAAAGTAGTGGTGTTCATTTGTTAAGATCGCTTAATTCAACACATTGAAAAAATGCAATTTTTTCAGTATCAAAAATCATTGTGTTTGATAAATCCTTATGGCATCATAAATTTAAGTCAGTTTTGTTGCGGTGTAATAATTCTATGAGACGGTGGACATGTTGTGATTGTTTATTTCACTGTATTTGAGTTCGCAATGTATTTGTTTTGTTGACTCTGAAAAGTGCGGAAATAGATTAATAATTATTTATGCTTTTGCTCATCATCCAATTAGCCATCAGTTTGGTAGTTTCGGAAATAGTTGTACTTTGAAGAAGAAAAACTGCCTCTGAGTGAAGTGCAAGAGTTGTAATTAATATTTTGCACGGTCTATTTATTTATAGTCCGAAATCATTTCTTGCCAATCAGAAAGGGTTTTTGAGTTAACTAATTCGCTTGTTTGAAGTCATTACTTAATATCAGTAATGTATAGCTTGTGTTAACTGTGTTTTCTGGTGAAATAGCCGTACTGTGTTCGGGATGTTTCTTTTCACGAAAAGGAGATGTTTCTGCTATTGTTCTTTGATTATGTGAGAGAACTCTAATAAGATACTATTGTTCGTTAAGTCCCTACCATATGTGTTTATTACATTATTGTACAGACTGATTGTCGGTTTGAACAATGAATTCGTGGTCTTTTGCTCCATCGGTATTTTCCGTCGCAGGAAGGAGCAATATTTGGTTCTTAGTGTTTGTAGTACAGAGGGTCATTTAAGTCTAATCATAAAGAGTGACGCACGATTTTTTTGAAAAATTAGAATATCTCAGCAGACTTGAAAAGTTCTTCTGATCAAGCTGTATCAGGAAGCTAAAGCGTTTACATTGCTAACTCATAATGGTTTCTATTTGATATGCTCTGGAGTCTGTGATTTAGTGCTCAAAAATTAATGCGTGGAACGAGCTAATTCAAGGAAACATTGATTACTAATGCTGTCTTAATTTAGAGGGTCGATTAGACTAAATAGTATTAATTGATGGGATGAAATTGCAGTAATGTGGCGTCTGCAATTAAAGGTAATGCCACTTTTCACTTGGCCTGAGTGCAAAGTATTGCAAACTACCCGTCATGATTTATTATATGTTAGTTTTGCATGTAGGTAAGTAGTAGCACGTGGGTGCGTATTGTTAAGCAGTTCTTGCAACATTCAATCACTTCATTTCACTATTTAAGAAGAGATGTGAAAAAGCATATCATACGGTGATATTTTCGCATATATCGACTACGCTGCTTGTAACTTAAGCTACAAATACACTTTCCTGTATTATACAAGTTGCAGTTGCTAGCAGTTATGCTCTCTCTCATGAATCCAAACGTTACAGCCTTTGCCGATGTTTCTGATTCTTCAGTCTCTCAAAACAATTATAACTACGAATGCATTTATTACTTATTCCTCCACATAAGTAATAAATACATAGCATACTTGCCACGGCCTCGATATTCTACAAATCAATCATATTTCCATAAATACCGCCCCAATTACAAAAGGCAATGACACTACCCTTTCATGTAAATCAGAGACTATGATTACTTGGTTCACTGACCAAATAATAGCTCAAATTTACGAATTCGCATATTACCAACATGTAGAAACAATACCGACCATTCACTCTTAGGCGATAAAAATTCATCACCAAATACCAAACGCTATTGTTATTCCAGCACCTTAAAATTTTAGCTTCTCTTTCTACAGTGTTTGTTCTCGGATGATAAATGCTTGACTGTTACTACTAACAAGAAAATATTTAATATGGGACTGTTGCTGAACCGTAGTTTTTATTAAATGAACTGTTTGCTAGTTTACCAGAAGTTTCAGAACGAAAAACAAAAATAATGGAGCTCTCTGCAGAAGCATAAATTGCTTCTCATCCCATCAAAAACCTTTAACATTACAAATAAGGATCTTTGAATCTTTGTTATTCAGGAGGCAACACTACAGATACAAGTATTATTCGAGGAATCTTCAACTTACTTTCTTCAACTGACAAATTACTAATCTTTCCATATTTGATATCCTGGATTAACCTGGAACGAAGATCCATGTAGAAATGAGAAGAATCTAAAGATAGTGTGATTCTTTAATAAAATGGACGAAACTTCCGTTACTGTATAATGGGAATACATACTTTAAGAACAATAGGTAACGAAGAAATATACATAAAGAACAAAGTAGAAAAAACAGAAAATCCTCAAATCAAGATATAGATGAGATTATTATTTTAAGTGAGACTGGTGCGAAACTAATTGCTGTTTAGAAGAAGTATGTTGTGTATTTAACTGAGTAAAAAATAGTCATTAATCTTTTTTCTGGCCCACTCTGCCATTGCACTTGATGAAAATGCCGTTAGCTGTTGTAATTCGTTGAAACTTCCTGGATTTTTCAATATTTAGTTCGCCTGTGGTTTTAATGACAAGGTAATTTCAGAAATCTTCAAAACTTAATTAGTTTTGTACCTCAATTAAAAAACCAGCAGATAATATGTGTGGAAAGCAGACACGATATAACCACGAAAAATTTATACTCATTTGCTTCAAAAACATTCATCACCAATCAAGCAGATAGAGGAGTGGATCATTTGAAAATTGGCCGAACTTTTCACTTCAGTCATATCAACACCCTTAAAAATTTTACATGCAAAACAAATAAAAAGAGTGGTAAGCTCAACTATAATTATTGAAATCAATTATTAAAAAATGAAATTAAAAACCAACGGATTTACTCAAAGAACACGTAGGATTTATCACAGCTGATGAATGCGCACTGGACTTTGGCACAGCTTCTGCAAAAATGATGGTTAACATGAAGTACTGTTCATTATCATGAAGCTAGGCAAGAATAAAGGTGAAAAATATTTTCAGCAATGTTATTCAGTATAAGGAATAAGGGTTTTATCGATGATATGAACACGATTTCAAAGACGAGCTTAAAACTGATCGTAAGTTCACTGTAATAAGAGTTAAGACTAAAGTAAGACTGAATTTTTGCACGAAATTTTCAAAGTCTTTTATTAGATGAGTGCTTCGTTCATTTTGTTCAGACGTTGAGACTTTTCCCACTGCATGGCTAACAATTTTGTTTTTTTAAATGGAGAACTAGTAAAATTAATAATTACGAGATTATTTATGTTGATTTTGTACTGGCAAAATGAACATCTCACATTTTGATTTTTAATTTTCGTTTCACCTCATCTTTTCTACTTGTTGCTGTTTGCCTTGGAATATGAACATGATGTTAGTTTTAAGCAGCCAATTTTACATTATCCCTCATATCTGTAACCTCTGGAACTAATATGGAGAAAAGCATCGTTCTGCACGAGCTGAACTATGCCATTCATAAGCATCTCACTGACGGTCTTCCCTACAGTTCAAATCACCTATGTTTATTGATTTTCTGGAAGAGTCAAACCAGAAATGACTGATGTTTCCGTAACATCGACTGTCTGATTAGAATGTAAGTCGTTCTTCGTAGTCATCGCTATAGATGAAGGTTTCTCCTTCTTTCTGAAATTAATACATGTCACAAAATAATATTGAGTTATCGATAATGAAATGGAATCTTTATACTATCAAATCAACAAAGATAATCTTGCTATTTATTAATAACTATTTATATTTCAGTTAGAATTAATGATGATCTCAAATATTGAAAATTCACCAAAACTCGTAATTCTTAGGTCAAAAACAACCAAATCACAGCTATGTCGTCGGAAGTCCTTATCTTTTATAGATTTTGCAACTGCAACTAAATTTGGCTGTGAAAAATCCAAAATCTTAAATCATTTTCTCGCGGTGAGCAGAAGGCAAAATTAAATTGAATTGAAAATATGTTTAAACTACAATTATAACGACTTACTCATTAATTATTCCATTCTCTGACATCGGTTCAACTTTATCCAACAACTCCCTATAACTCAATAAGAGAAATAGCACAGTAAGATGCTTCAAAAGACACTGTCTTGTTCCAGGAAAATAAAAAATAATAAAGCCTGCTTTACCTCTCCAACTCTGTTTTCTTTCGTAACACTTCATAACAAAACCGATGAAGTTTATCATAATCATTTCTCTGAAATGTGGAACACCAATATTATTGCATAATAAACGGTCAAAGATATTTATTAGCACTATCTCACTAAGATGGACGAAGGACTATTGAAAACATTCAACAAACATTTGCACCAGTCGACCCACGGTTTACATAATTAAGTTTCACCATTGAATTAAATCGTTTTCCTAAATATGAAGCATGCGTCGCCTGAAATTTGAGCACTTGCGAAATTTCTGCCATCGATTCAGCCAGTAAATCTTTTGGAGATTGCAAATATGCCTGAGCCTGGAAAAATCAAATTTCACTGACTCAATGAGGAAAGTGAATAAATGAAAATTTGGACAAATTGGGAATGTAAAGAGAACCGTGATCGGCATATCCCGACTAATCTTGCATATCGAGATTTCCTTCTTGCAATATAGACATTTTCTAGATGTTCCTACAATATACATTAAGACGTCAGATTACTTCTCAATATTCTAAGTCGAGCGCAACTTAATTGCATAATCAGAAGCATGTGAATACAGAGCCTAACTACATTTAAAAATCGTGACTATGTCCTTATCTTTTCTGCATAGAAAATGCTAACCTTCGAAAGATGCAATACCTATTAAACATTTGTTACAAAATATATGCCCACACTTCGTAAGATAAAATGAGATGCAGGATGGAGAAGATGAAGCCGCACGACAACATATATTGCACATAATCCAATCGCGCCCCGGTATATCATCATCGCTTGGCATCTCAGCTGTTCAATACAAAGAATAAGCTTCTCAATACACGAAACAATTCATCTCAGAATACGTACACAGTCACGTACCAAAGTTTGTAGAATTCATCACACAGATATTTATGTGAAACAAATCAGAGCCTATAGAATTCATTTATGCAGCTGCAGACAGTCAATCTAATTTTTGTGAATTTTTGCATAACCTCACAAAAACCACCTTGGTTGCAAAGTACAAAAAAGTTGGGAATGTGATACATGCTAAAAGTGTTCGTAACTCCACAACAGCAGACATTTACTAAAAATAAGAAAAAGAAAATAGGTTTCAAAAAATGTAAAAACATATCCGCATTTAGCAATAAAAAATTACTAAACGCAATCGTCATAGTGAGATATCTACAATTACAAGTCCTTAAAATGCAGGTATTAGGAAAATTTGAAATGGAAATATTAAAGAAAGTAGTACAATATTGACAATATATAAAGGGAAGAAGATACAAGCCCTTTATACATATAGCAAGAAATAAAAAGTTTACTGACATACAAAAAAATATTCGCACAAACTGACGATAACACATATTGCACACAATCCAACCCCGTCCATGTATATCATTATTCTTGATATCTCAGCTGTCTATTAGAAAGAATGCGCTTTTCAGTACACGAAACAACTCATTTCAGAATCCGTACACAGAGTCATGTACAATCTTATCACAACTTCAAAATTTCGAATATAGCAGTTTTTTGTTCGCATAGTACTTTTTTGTCTAATTTCTTCATAACCAGAATAGCAGCTCCCAATGCAGGTGTTTCCAAAGGTGTATGAAGCGTAACTTGTCTAATACGACTACCACTACTTCTGAGACCGCATATGAAACCTAATAACAACATAAAGCATTACTTTATTACAATAATCCAACAAAACATATGCGAGTAAGAACAATCCTTAAATCATTTAGAAAAAACAATCTTACCACTTTTTAATAATTCCCAGCTTTTCCAAACAGAACCAATTAATAAGACTGGAGTATTAATGAACATTTCCTACAAGATTTAACTGATTAGAATGTTTACTTAAAATTGCTTATATTTGGAATTTCTAGCAACTACATTTGATAACGAGTGTAAAGATAAAATTTAACCTCATCAAAATTTTTAGAAATAGCTCTAACGTATGAACCAAGTAATTCACCCGCATCACAAAATACATGCTGAACAAGTGGATCATCACGTGCTTCTGAAGAACGAACCATTTTCAGCAATCAGCAGTTGCGAAACGAACTAACTTCCAAGCTTCTTACATAATTTATGGAAGTATTCACAAGCAACCCATAATAATAAATATAAAATTGCAGAAACCTTTGATTACGTAGGCGGTAAAAGCTGCAAATTTGGATTTATCGAAATCAGTGTACAAAACCTCCAAAATACCCGTCTTATCCGATAAGTCAAAAAATTCCAAGAACAGATGCTTAATATTCGAAATCGGATAAGGAGATGGAAAAAGTCCATCTTCTTCATCAAATATATATTGCACCAGCCTTTAATTTTATTTTTATAATGTTCAGAAGGTTAAAGATTTAAAATTTGATTTAAAAAATTTTTAAAAACGAACTGAAGAAACGAAAACTTATGAAATTCTAATGATGATCTCAAAAGTGAAATGCAGTTCACTTCCATATTCATTTCACTGGAAAATCTTTTAGCATGTTTCAGTAATGATACCTTCTAGCAATCCAAAAAGCGCTACCGCCATCACTGATTTGATGTCCCCAACCGCCAACACCATATACAGTATTATCTGGCTTTAAAAGACGACACGTTGAACCGGTGCCCGAAATGACCACCACACCGCCTAAAAAACTTTGTTTGATTTTTCAAAACGGAATGATACTAGAAGCTTAATAATTTGAAAATGGTATAAAAATTAAACCCTCATATATCTTGACCTATTTTTTAAAACAGTTATCATTCTCAGATTTTCAAAAATGTAGACCTTTGCGGAAAGAAGCTGCAATCGCAACAACAGCATCTGAAGAGACTGAAAATTCAATAGCTATGTCACCATGTTGGTCTTTCAAAAATTCAATAAATTGTTGATTATTTTTTTCATCCTCAGCTCCTGAGAGACCCATTCCCTAAAAGTAATTAGAGATAAGAAAATTATGAGATCATTCCGTACTTAATATTGCTTTAAAAACAAATTAAAATTACTTCAAACACAAACTAAGGAGCTGATAATTATTGCAACAAACAAATTTTCTTCAAAAATCTATGCTTCTTCATTGTTTATAATATTGTGCGTTTGTGCAACCGTTACACGTAATACACAGCCCATCTCACTGCTGTTATGCTGTAAGAACAACAGACATTTCCAAAATTAAAAACTATTGACTATGCTCTGCAGATTACAACAGCAATTACCACAGCTGCAAGCGGACCAACTATTCCAACTTCCTTTTTTGCTAGATGAATCCATTTCGCTATCCTGTCGCCTACAATATCAAATCCGTCCAGACAGTAATTCAAGCCTGAATTAGTCCACTCGCCATATTTTCTACCCGTTTCATCAATAAACAGTAATTTGGAATGTGTTGCACCACTAAAAATTTTTTCAAATAAACAAAGTAAAGCAGCATCTTTTGTTGAAGACATAATAGAGTATAATATGCACAAATTCCAGAACTAAGTGACAAAATTGAAAAATACCCTTCGATCCCTGCAAATATTCGTGATGCTTCCATGAAATCTGCAATTAAAAAAAGCGTTAAAAAAGTTTAAAAATAACTTCTAAATAACACTAAGAAGACGTCGAGTATGCAATACATTTTGGTTTATTGATTAGCTCTCAATTCCTGATTTTCCGATCGATACCGAACATTAAAGAACTATAGGTAGAAAACGTGTTTTCATTACCACTAGTCACCGTTACTCTTTTATAGCTGCACAAAAAACCATCACAAAAGTCATTTAATATTTTCTTGATATAAAGCTACTTTCAAATCCTTCCTTATTGAACAAGATATTTTTTTACGAAAACGTCAAATTCACAGTTCCAATTTCAAAACCAAATATCAATCAAAGACTGTGACAAGGGATTTTACTAAACCATATCCACAGTTACAAGCAGAAAAATAACATTAAAAAAGATCCAGTGTAAACAAATTCTAAGTCGTAAAGGAAATTCGCATTTTATTCAAAACAATCTGAACTGAAATGATCTTATAATTGAATACATTTTTTCCGTTTCATATTTTCGTAAGCAACTAATTAGTGAGTTATGAGGAAACAATAGTCAGCATGAATTATGTTATTCACATTTCCTACATCATACAACTTTTAAAAAGAAGAAACTATAGTTTCGGGGTCATGATGAAACTACATACCAAACGTAATTAATATAACGTGATACAGGTTCTTTAAGTTTGTCTCGGTGCCATTTAATTAGAACAATCTCCGATTTGTAAGAAAAATGAAAAAACAATATCAAACTGCAAAAATGCTACACTATGGATTTTTCAGCTTTCATTATGCTTAATTTTTAAAATTGGCCGATAGAAATACGACTATAAATACAAACTTGATATTTTGCCTTTTGAGACAAATGAATTTCCACTTTTGTTGAAATAATCAGTTTACAATAATTGGAGTAAAGAAGAAATAATCTTTAGCAGTATCATCGATTCAATTTTTTTGTAATTAGAGTGAAATCTTTAGAACTAAACTACAAAAACAATAAATGGTTTGAATGGAGATTAATATGCATTTTTTTTACATGAAAATGAACAACGAAGAACACAGTGAATCTTGACATTTTAATAATAATTTCGACAAAAACTAGAAGGCGTCATGCTTGAACTAAAGTTTTTTCCGATCAATACTGAAGAAAAGAATAAAAGGGAAACGTGAAAAGTGAAAAAGTCATTTTGTCTTGTAAAAAGTTTTACGCACCTTTCTTTATCTCTCTATTACTATATTACACACCTTCTACAAAAATATGTTCAAGATAATAAGTACATTCAAGAGTACAAATATCACTCACTTTCTTTTTATCAAGCTTTAAAATTAAGATTCTTCTGAGCAAGTCCCTACCATGAAATCTTTCAACAAATTTTAAATTTTCGCTTGCATACAAAAAATTTGATTCTACGAGTAGCTAACTCAAGATTTCCATAGTTCTATTTATATCTGACACGACAATAATTAGTATTTTCCCATTTTCCATCTTGCCAATTTATGTGGCATATGTAATATTTGAGTACCATAAAATAAACGATCACGAAAATTTACCAAACTTGGGAAAATGTGAAAGAAATAATGATTCTAATTACACAGTATAATAACAAATGAACCTCAATTACCAGTTTCTCTGCAAATAATTCCAATGTGAATTGAATGAAGACTGGTATCAACTATACGTACGCGTCTACAACATAATTTGTTGACTAGAAGCAAATGTTCGATAGACCAATTGCTGCTGAAAAAGTCATAATTTTTAATTTCAAAATCAGGAAGCCACATTAAACTGAACAGAAATAAGTGAATCACATCACCTTGCACATAACCAGATTGTTTTTTGCAGTTAATAAAAAGGATACGGCTACTATAACCAAAGAAGTCTTTTCGACTTACTACTAATCATAGGTATATCAAGAAATGATGTGTTGAGAAAAGCAACGTCATATTTACCGAACTAAGCACTGTTTCAGTACATAGTTCACTGAACACAGCAATTATCTCTCTTTAATCAATTTTTTGTTCCGTATGAGAAAACATTGTTGGGCATAGAAGAAAGAAGAAAGGACTGACCAAGATAGAGTAATTATTAAATAAATATTATGTGCATGATGACACAACCTATGAACGATATATGAAACAACGAGAGTCAATAAATTTGTGAAAAAAAAAACTCGAAGCACATACAATACATTAGAGCAAATCAATTCCAAATTTTTTTCAATTACTGGGTTTTTTAATGCTTAACAATGCTTACAAATATAAAATCAAAACTAGTTACAAAAGAGTAGCTTGAATAATTCAATCATATAATATCCTCACTTTCAGAGACCTTAAAAAAACTAACTGCTACTGAGTAACGAAACGATCAAAAACTAATGCTAATCAATATCAAGTCATCTGAATAAAAAAACAATACTTTCGTTCTTCATAGGCAAATATACATGCTGCTTTCGGATACATTTCCAGCAAAGTTCTAATAGTACGTAGTAAGGATACAAAGACGGAAAAATCGTAAAAGACATCAGCTGCTAAAATGTAGTCCAGTACTTGTATGTCATTACAGGTCTGATTCAAGTCCAGACTATTCCAATCTAGGTCCTGAAAAAGAGACTGGACTTCCGTCTCCGACCAAAACCTCATTAAAAAAAGCAGAATGAAAAGGAAAATAATGAGAAGTAAACTTAATAGACATAGATAATTTAAAATAGCACTCTCATTTACTTCAAATAAACATTGCAATTGATGGAAATTAACATTAGTGAAAATGAAATAACCAGTAGAAATCTCATAGATTTAAACGAGAGGGCAAACAATAATGACCAAAAAAAAATCAACCAATATTTCCCACAAATTTATTTATTAAACGCTCATAAAATCAGACAAAAATATTTTAGATCACATCATTACCTTCTTCTTACCTTTATCATGAAAGAATTAATATCAAGACCATTTTGCTGACAGTTCTGCTCCAACATTTTAAAAGCCTAAAGCATTGAATATTAATAAGGAATAAATTTCTAACAAATAAAAAAAAGAGAATCAAACGAAAAACACTTTACATATGTTTTAGGCTCTTAAAATTTTCAAGGCTTTTCAAGTTTGTAAACTGAAAAAAACAAAATGATTGAACTGATTTCCTGTACAATGTCATGATGGAATACCATTATTTTTGAACTCATCATATTTTTGAAACAAAATTAAGTTAACAACCTTTATTATTTCATTTACTACAATGACAACGGAAAAAAAATTAAAGCAAAAAGCAATTTTAGTTTGACCTCATCATTCTGAGGATGATCCGTGAAAATAACCAACTTCGCTCCACATTTTGAAGCTACTAATCCTGGTATCCCAGTGCAACCAGCACCTAATTCAAGAACCGTGCACTGTTTGAAGAGATAGTGATGTGCAGAGAGATATTCACCTAAACTACGATTTGTATAAAAGACTTTGATTCCATGAGAAAATATTACGAAAAAGCAAAATCTGGCAAAGAAGTATAAAATCTAACAATCAAATCATATAAAGATAACTAACTTCTTCAAGTGAAATTATTGATTAAATGAAAAGCTGTGCTGACTTGATTTCAGAGATCTATCATTACGCAGAAAAAGAAAACCTACATACAACGGATCACTCATATTTGTAGTCATGAAACAAAAAATCTTCGCTAACTTGCGGACAGGCAATCCCTACGTGCACATGAGTGAAATCATAGTAAAACAAAAGACACCTTAAATATGACTAAATATAATTACATCGAAGAAGCAAATACTAAATTAAATCAGTTTTATCAAATACATAAACAATGTTTTTCAAATAATTATTAACGAGAGTGAACAGCGTGCTAAAAGTTGCATAGAAAAATGATTCCAGATTAGTAAAATGAGAAAATATGAGTTTAGTGATCTGTTGTTTGAGTTACAATGACTTGTGGACTTCAATTATGAGCACTTTCTGGATGACTATCCTCAATCAGATATACACCCGAGCTATTTTTTGGAAGCACAGGGAGATGGGAATTTGATTTTTGACCATTCAATAGCCCCAGACACTTTCAATGATTAGATACTGCTCTTAAAATAAATCTATCTATAAAGACGACCTCACAGTGCCAAATTTGAAAACACACCTAAAACTTTACTGCTCTCCCACACTTTCCGCCAGTATTCTGCCATATAGTTCCAATCAGCAACGCAACATCGTTTTTTCTGTCTGTAACAAATGAATTAAACTTCGAGTCATTATAATACTTCACAGTCTTATGGAACTACATGACAACAAATCTGATCTCACGTGACAAGAAGACGCTAACTGGATCTGGAACAGTTCGCAAAAAAATTACAACTTTACTATCGTACTGGACTTGCACAATACACAAGTTGTGGGCATACTCACAATCTTACAGAAATAACTGATTGTTATTGCAAGTGACAATAAAAATTCCACTCTCCATTACAAAAATGTCATGCATCCAAATAATATTTATTCTAGACAGATTCGTCAGCACCACTTTCATTTGAAAACGATGTCGTTGCATGCAACAATTATGATATGACTAAACTCTCTAATAAATGTAAGTGGAATTTAGATGATGTTCAACATGTGCTTGTATTCAGATTGGGGATTAAAACAGAAGGTTTAATTAATTGAAAATGAATTGGTAGCACTATCTGTGCAGAATATCTTGTCTCATTTTGGCAACTTTCAGTAAATACAGTTCTTTATTTGGACTTATCATCTTTTTTAATTCATTAAGCTTCATTTTTTGTAGACACGAATTCCAATGGAGAATCAAGGAGACAAACTGGAAGAGAAATATGTTTGCATCAATTGTTGCTATGCATCTTCAAGTCTTTTTTTGAAGTATAGTGACAACGGAATCCGACTCACGCATTGTGTAGGTTATCTGTTGGTTATTTGTGGGTAATTGTAGACGTAGGAAAAAATATCGCTGAGTGAAGTTGCTCAGTTTAGCCTTGGTTTATACTTATTTTTTTTGCTACCAAGTACATCAAAAATTTTTCGCAGAGTTATTGCAAAAATTAGAGTTGAAGTGTTCTTATGTTATTTCAGCGTAACTGTGGCCGAGCTGTAGATGCATATGTTGAATATGACAATGTTCTCATAATAATCGATCTCATGCTGCAGTATGTCAAAGCATATCGACATCTTTTAATAAACAGCAATAATCTCGTATCGTTTATCCTTATGTCAGCAAGTGATACTAGTTGAAGAAATTAAAAATTATTATTTCGTTTAAATTTTTTTCGACATTAAATATCAGTGACATGTAGGAAGTACATTTTTATAAGTATTTTTTCAGTATTCTTAGTATTTGTGCATCAAAGGGTTTTTCTCACAGTATATCGAGTAAATTATTCTTTTCTGAATTTTTAAAGCTCTCTCCGGATTATTTTCATTATTAGTATCCATTTCGCTATCATCCTAAATCACAATCTCTCATCTGTTTCCTCATATTCATTACTAAAATTTGATGACGAAAAATACATGGGAAAAAAATTTTTTAAAAATATTAGTGCAAATTAAGTTGCCATCCATAAAGTGAAGACTTAGATTTCTTTCATGCTGAATTACTTATTACATTACACTCGAAAATTTTGATAGTTCTGCATCTTAAGCTAATCATCTTAGTTCCTATTTTTTTTAAATACTAAAGTAAACAATGAGTACAAAATGCTATACGAGTTTCGTTCCAACAACCACTGTAAAACATTGTTTATAGAACAGTCATAAATTGTGTGTTGTTTTCGTACTATGTAATGCGTACAACAGATGGATACAGCGGCGGGTAATATTGGGTAGCGATAATATTTACGACTTGGAATGGAAATTTTATGAATGTTTGCTGCAAAGTTTAATGGAGATGACATCTCTTGTACTTGTGCAGATGACACTATTATCGTCTCGATATCGTTCAAGACTTTCTATTAGCAAAGCTCTACAGGTGTTTTGTGCTGGATTTTATGGTTTGTTATAGTTTTTGCCTCAATATGAAAATAAATACGAGGCTCCCAAGCTAACGAAAATGAACTCCTCGCACAGACTGCTGAATCACGACTTTGAGTACTTAAATTCTTTCGATAAAAATAGGTCAAATAAAGGGTATGGTTATGCAGTTGTTGTAACTTGCGAGAAATAACTGTATTAAAACTGGAGTTTCTACATGCAAATCATATTGATAATGAGTCGTTTGTCTCAGGAAATGTGTTCGCTGTATTATCAGTTATATGGCACTTACACTTGATATGGTCATATAGAATGTTTATTGAATTATTTGTATTTATATCGCATGTTCAGGCACTTCGGGGTATGTTTTTTTTAATTGCAGAAAACGTAGCAGTTCATCAGATCATCTTTTTCATGCTTCTAAACGTTTATAACATTGTATGATGTAACTGTTATCACTGGTTTCCAGCATTGTATGATGTAACTGTTATCGGAAGCATCATTACCGTATTAGTGGCCACAGCTGTATCTCGATTAATCGTATTTTTGGTATTTTCTTACTGGTTTATGTGTAACTAGAAAAAAACGGTGTTTTCTCATAAAAGTGCGATATATGGGCATGGAAATTTTTTGGTAGGAATTTTGCTGATGCTTAACTTTGAAGAGTGCTTGTTCAACGTTGAGATATGCCATTTAAAGTCTTTTTAGAAAGTATGCAGTCCAAATTGTTGAATTGTAGTAAGTTTAAAAAATTCTAGGAATGTTTTGTTTTGAAGAACATTAGTATCCACTGGAATTGATGCTGTTGTTGACTCATCAATAGTAAATTATTTGTTCGGTAAAGTAGTGAGATTGTTGTGAAATCAATAATTTCGAAAAAAACTGTCTCAGTAGATATAATTAGGATTCTTTTTTAATTTGCTTTCTATAGTCCTAGTATTTATAAACTAATAATATCAGTGAAATCTTTATATTTGTTTTGAAAAGTTTTCTGTCTTTTGTTAAATTTTTCTGCCTGAATTGTACGCCAGTTTATCCCTTTTTTAAAAATAAAAACAAGAGTAAAGTTGGATGAAAATCTTGATTGAATCAGTCGTAAGGTGAGCAGCTGTTTGTTATGCACTTTTGATGAAGTCAGTGCATTTCAATTTGTTTTCAAAGTGAAGAACTTCGCTTGTATAATACAGGAGGAACATAAAGTCTATATCTTTTCTAATTGCAGATGAAATTTTCGAGATAAATTTTGGTTTATTTTCTGGTAAATTATGACTTCCAAAAAATAACATTTACGACCCTTTGTTTTTCTGTTGGCGTAACTCTGAAAGCAGTGAGTTCTGGTAATATGACTTATACTATGGTAATAGAGAACTCTGATTTACTCAGACATTACATGTTGGTTGGAACCCTCATTATGCATTTATGGAGATATGATTATTTTATTTATTGCCTTCTGTTGAGTACAGATCATTTGAGTGGATAACATCCGATTTATATCAAGTGGTATGCATGTTCACTACGATTAGGCGTGTTTGAAATCGAACTTAATTGTGAATCGTGTTAATTTGACGCACTAAATTTCTGTTCGGGACTTCATTTTCAGATTAAGTATTTCTAAATATATGATTGGGTCATGATATTCTGCATTTTACAAAGTTGATATATGTATACATATGTCTACTTAGTAAAATGGGTTATTATAAAAGAAACGGAAATTTGAAAAAAATGAATCAGACAAGATTCATCTCTCAAATTTCTTCAATTCTAGTATCTAGTCATGTTAGGTAGCTGCAAAAAATAATATTGGTATGCTCTCCATTTGCTCGTGTGTTTATCATGACTCTGCTGTTCAGACTTAGAAATAGTCCAAATGATTACTCTAGAGACTAAATTCTTGTATTGACATTCTTGGCTCTTATCTTTTTTAATATTTGTAAGTCGGTCAATGTCGGTGAAAATTTTTCCACTGCTGCGAAACTTTCCTGAATATAGTAAATTCACTTCTGTCATATTCTTAAAATTTTAACGAAATTGTAGAGTCCATAATGTCATAAAGAAAATTTCTCATTCAAGCTAGTGGTTAGGTGTATCACCAAGTCATAAGACTAGAGAAAACAGATGAAAATTTTAAATTGTCTTCAGTATTTGTTAACACTTGAATATGACGCGGTAATTCTTGGTTCTGATTGCTTTAAAACGACAGTAAAGGTACAGTTACGTCACATAATGTAATGCAGTTTGATAGCCTGACGGAGAATTAACTTGGAAGATTATTAGACGACTATTGCTGTTGTACTTGTAAAACTCCTCTTGTCTTCATTGTTATAAATTCATCCCTTTCATTTCATCATTTTGCTTTTCATATAGAATCGCTAAGTCTAGTCATTTTATTGATTTCGTTGCATATTCAGTGTTGATATCGAAAGTCCTTCAAAAATTACTGCATTTTGCTTAATGTGCTTTTAAAATTTGATTTAGGGAAGTTGAAATTACAAATACTTTCATTTTCATTGGTTTTATGCAATTTACCCTTATTCCATATCATTTACATTTATTTGTTTTAAATTTCCTTATCAACATCGTTACGTTCGTACAAGTTTCTTAACTTTGGGTATTGACACTACTGATCTTGTTTTTTCGCATTTTGTCACATCAGTATATTTTTAGGTGTACATTTTGACTAAACTGTCGTTAAAGTTTGGAAATTTGTAAGCTCCAAGTTTTGTTTTTATGCAGTAGCAGAAACGAAATGCAATACTTGCGTAGATCAGCTGTTAGCTCTACATCATCTTCAGGAGAAAGAGCTCGCTAGAATTAACTTCTCTAGACTTTAAGCATCAGCGAAAAAAGCTAATTATTCACCAATTCCATCTCTTGTTTTTCTTCTCCCACAGCTGTCAAGTAAAACTAATCACGAATTCAGTCGTATTTCTACAATTCTTATTACCTCATCAGTTTCTGTTGTGCAGGGAGGATGAAATTTATTTTGATTTTCTACCCCGCCCCACCTATCTTCTCCAATATATCAATCTGTGTTAGCGAATATATTGATGATGCTCCTATTGAAATAATTTCTTCGTATGAATGCTAATTTTTTTGATTTACTTTATCAACCTTTTTTATTCAGTAAACCGTATGTTTGCAAATTGAAGAATAAATCATTGAAAGCTGAATTTACTTATCTAGAAGACATTTATCGTTTTTCATTTTACTTTTAATGTTGAAATACTTGTAGAGTTTCATTTGGTAAAACAAAATGTCACCGCCAGTAATACATGGAGAACCAAAAATTATACAAGACGCAGCAGCGAATAGTGTCAACTTAGAAGTCACAGTATCTGGTCAGCAAAACTTCCTTTTTAATTTTGGTATTCAAAAGAATGCTGTTTTTGCCCTTATTAGCAGATTTCTTTTAAAGGTATTAAGCCAGAATTGACTAAATGGTTCTTGGGTGACAAAGAAATTGAAGCCACCGAAACGTATATTTTCTCACATCACGATGAAGGTGGCAAAAGAACTTTGTTAAGATGTGAAATAAAAGTAAGCAAAATGTGATAATTTCACGTAATTTTGAGTATGATAAGCAGTCCATTGCATATTTCAGTAATTCATTTGAAAAATAAAGATACATATTTAGACAATGAAATTACTCACTTTTCTGAAGTTTTAATTTATAATGAAAGCAAATTAAGCAGATTTACTCACATATTGCAGTATTACTCACTTAAATATAATAAAGTTCATTATTTCATGCACTACATCGTAATGTTTAAAAAATTAACAAATAAATATCTAAAGTTAGAACTTGTTTGGTATGAAAATTTTTGTTTTTCATCGCGTCTACAGCTTCTTTCTTTTTTTATAACTTCTTGAAAATTGACAAAGTGCTGTCTAGAGCACTTTTTTTTTTAATTTTGAATTTGGTTGAAAACTGTGTAGTGATCTATGAAGCTTTTCTGTTAATCTGTTTGTGTTCGTGTCTGATGTTGGTACTGAAATGCTTAAATTTGAAGAAAATGAGGAAAATTTATCTTTGTTTCCTGAGAAATTCTTATCTGAGTTAAGTTTTCATTTGATGCTGTTTAAAAGCTATGACTACTGTCATTGTTGATTAGGTTTGCTAAATAAGAATGCTTTATAGAAGCATACTGAGCATGATTTAAATATTGAGGGTAATGATTGTTTCTACCTATTAAAATTAATAGGTAGAAAATCTACTGCAATACCATGATGATATTTAATTTATTTAAAAGAAAAATTAGATTTCATGAGTGGGTTAATTTCAGTTTGTTTGTTTTTTTTCAAGAATTTCGATAAGGAACTTGCGGGTGTTTATAAAGCAAAATTCTATAGCAGTGATGGTGAAAACAGCGCTACATTTACAGTTGCTGCCGGAAGTATGTTTTGTTTGATTGTTACAATCTGAAATATGAATTAACGAAGTTGATACAATGTTCGTTATCGTTCTATCAGCATGTAATTATTTTACTACGTTTTTTTTCAAACAAAAATGTATATAAATAAATGAATGAAATGAATATATATATAATGTTAAAATAAAATGTGGAGGTTAGTTTTCGTCTTCCCTTTATTGGTTCTAGCGCTGGATTGCATTCCGGCACTCTGGCAGTACTTGCCCCGCGCTCAGTTTTGTTGTACCCATCGTTCTTGCTTCATCCTCGTGGAATCAATATCGACTGTCGAAGGAGATGCTTTCGAGTGTTTTCTTGAGAACTATCGATTGAATATATGCTTCGACGGGATCAGATATACTGGTCTTTTTCGCTAAGCGTTTCTGGAACTTTGTTACAATCCCATCCCACATGCGGAATTATTTTGGTTCTGCATTTCATCTCCGACCCAAGCTTATTAGCAAGTGGGTCATATTTTCGTTTTTTCTCGGTCTCGACTGCTGTCCACCTGTCTTGAC